>VDFB02101642.1:0-81205 GCA_007258455.2 Sequoia sempervirens
ATAATCACTAAACCATCCTGCATCATAAGATTAGTCCACATATATAATAAAAACATACCAAGATCCATCTCATATCATACATACCTACAAGTAACATCCATATCACATCACAAATGCATCAACATATCATCATCAATACCATCACCGCTGCATATCATCGCTCATCAAAATAATACAAGTGTCCAATGTCTAAATGAAACTAAAAGGTTCAAAACATAATACATACGACATGATCAAAACTCAATTTACATAATAAATCGATCCCAAATGGCTAACTGGTGGATGCCCCCAAAGGAGTTGGTCCAGAAGGCGACGGCCTGCCACTCGTACCTGCATCAGGATCCCGTCGAGGCCCTGTAACCTCTCTGCCATGTGTCGATGTCCGTGATCGGGTCCTAGTCCTACTGTGAGATCTGGGATAAGGCTCTCGCCGCTCGGGAGGGCATAGCTCCTCGTATCGAACTCTATAGTACTTGGCCTCTCTGGCTGCCTCAAATCCCTCTGCAATGGCCTCCTGCAATGAGGTACTCTCTATGGTACCCATAAGTCTCTGGGCCACACCCTCTACCTCCAGTGCTCGTCGTCTAAGGGCATCCCTCTCTGCCATCAACTGTGCCACCTGGGAATCAGGGGCAGGCATCTGAACCTGTACCTGTGCCTGAGCCTGAACCTATGTCTAGGCCTGTGCAAGCTGTGCCTGTAACTGCACTATCATACTCTGAGCCTGCGCTAGCTGACTCTGTAGCTGTGCCTGCTATCCCTGAAAGGTCTGCACCTGACCCTGTAGGGCATCTATATGTGCCTACTGGGATGAGGATACACCCTAATCACTGTCTGTGGTCTGCCACCGGATCTAGCTCGTCGAAGAATCTATGCTTTGCCTAGGCTGTCCAACCTTTGCTGTCTCTCCTCATCTCCATCATCCCCCCATCATCTCCATCATCTAAGCTGTCTCCCATCTCATCTCCGCTCTCCTCACCCTCTCCACTCTCCTCTCCCTCCCCCTCCTCTCCCTCCTCCCCTCCTCCGCCCATCGCCTGCTCTCCACCGGCCACATCCCCCTGTATCCCTGCTCCTGGCTGTGGTGCTACCCTGATCGCCCGTGGCTCATCTAACACTGTAAACCGTGGAAATGGATGCGTATGAAAATACTGTGCATAATCATCTGTCATCCCTGCATCCTATACCTCTGGCCTGTCTGTCCATACCTCTGGCTGTAAGGTGGAGTACTTTGTATATGCTGCCTGATATGCAATGCATGGTCCCCATCCTACATCCCCCTTGCGCTGCCCATAATGAGCAACGCCCTGGGGGCATCCCCTGTGTGAATCCAAACTGCCTCAAGACCCGTAATTCCAGAAATCTCTTAATGATAAAGGGTGTCCACCCTATCAGATAACGTGGTCTGCAAACAAAAGGCATCTCTAGGTGATCAGTCGCCCATGCCTCGCAGTCTGTGTAAGGTCTCCATACCACTGCATCGACATCATCCAAAACCCGTCGCCAGTACTCTACCTTGCCCAGCCTTTGCTGGACAACTGCACCGGAATAGGCATACACATACAGGCCTCCTTGCTAGGTCTCGCTCTCGTGCACAGTGGTCTCATGACTGCAATGTGCTCCCACGCCCAGATCTGTAGCAATGTCACTCCACTCGCCAAGCTAGTGGATCCTCTGTAGACAATCCGATGGAGATCGTGATACATATCGGCCAAGACACAACTCCCCCAGCAAACCTCCATGGCTGTGTAATCATCCACTCCAACATCCTCCCCCAACCAACTGCGAATCCCTTCGACCGATGGTCCGGTCCAAGGAAGCCTCCGATGAATGCAGCCAACACAGCCACTAACGCAGGATACCTACTGAAATCCTCCCAGTCTATCCAGTAACCATATATGCCCGGATCGCCACATATCCGCTGAAGTGTCGCGGTACCACCAATCTCCTTGTGGTCATACACCACAAGGGCACCAACAACCGGAATCCCAAGAATCCTGTACACATCCTCGGGCATCACACTCATCTCACCCGTCGGCAGGTGAAAGGTGTTATGCTCTGAATGCCATCTCTCTGCCAAGGCGGTCAACAGTCCCCTGTTGGCCCGAATGCCTCGTGGCATAGCTAACAATGGTCCCAATCCACAATCTGCTATCAACTGTAACTCAGCAGGAGTAAGCTCTCCTATCCGCTCCCAACATAGTGGGAACCGCTCTCTAACCTGGAGGCTTTTAAAAGCCTCCTATTTTGTTTGACCATAACAAGGAACACATCAATCAGACCCATATCACATGATCTATCTACCCAACAAAACATACCAAAGACCCATATCAAGTGCTACATCAATCTATCTGAATATCAAATCAAGTTACTCTATCATCTTCTACTATTTGTTTTTTTTCTTTTCCAGAAAGCAAATTTATCCACACACAAATCATTTCATATTTGTACTTCAAGCATGAATGCAAATTTGTATCCTCATTTACTATTTGATTTCTATCGCAGAAAATAAATTTATCGAAACATCTACTCTTTGTTTTTCAATCGCGAGAAGCAAAGTTATCAAACTCGCCTCAATTAATCAATCCTTTTTCCTCTTTGTTGATCCGTCACAAAGTTATCCACTATCTACTCTTTTTTTTCTATTGTGGCAGCAAAGTTATCAGTTCTCTATCAGATTTTCTATCATATCCGCATGATGGTCTTACAATTTATCTATCTATTGACTACGGAAGCAATTTTAAACATCATTTTTCAAAACACAAGCGTTCCAGGGAAAATTTTCTAAATGCACAATTCTGTTGCCCATATGCGCTAAAACCCAAAAGCGCTAATTTTTTTCTCATATGCGCTAAACTATTTCCTCGATGCGCTAAAACTCTGGATGCACTACTCTATCTCGCGAACACGCCACTCTAACTCCCATATGCGCAACTCTATCTAATGCATAACCCTAACCCTAGATGCACAATTCTGTGCCCTAGATGCGCTACAGGATCAACTAAGCCGACTTTCGCCTAAATGCGCAACTCTACCTATCGGATGCGCTAAAAGATCAATTTTCACCCTGCTCCTATATGCGCTACGAAAATTTCTATATGCGCTACAGAATTTATCGAATGCGCTAAAACTTTTCATATATGTGCTAAAACGTGCGAAAAAAATGACAGTCGATCTAAAACATTTACAAATTTGATCCAAAATGCAAAATTCCAAATCACAAAGGATCAGAATCACTCACCGGTGGTCCATATGCAGCTGGTCTCTGGTATTGTCGCGCTCGCTCAAATCTATGCCTGTGCACTGGGATCTCCATCTCGCCAAGTCACTATCAGAGCTCACTTTTTACTATAGCAGCAGAGTGAAAATGACACTTCATTTTACCCCTTTTACCTTATAAGGGTCCTTTTAGGGTGGGCATTAATGACATTTTCCTTCATTTCCATATTATTTTTCACTGGGCCTTCATAATCAGCATCTATCGGGAGCTAAATCACAGTTCCCTACCAATATCAACCTCATCTTTCGTAATTTACCTCCCGAGGGGGCATCATCGACATCAAAAATCATAAACATATCAGGGGAAATTTTTTTTATTATTTTCTTTGAAGCAATGCGTTTCATACATCACTTCAAAGAGGGGCAAAATGTATACGAATAAAAATGGTCATGTCTATAATCCTGGCAATTAATTAAATATTTATTATTTAATTAGTTTTCTAAAATCCTCTACATATGATTAAATTTAATTAATTTAATTATATTTTTCATTCATCTTATTCTTCCTTCATAATTAAATAAATTTATTTTATTTCATTATTTTCATACATCCACTTAATTAATTAAATAAATATAGTCTATTTATTTAAATTAGTTATCATTGTCTAAATTTAAATTAAATCTTTTGATTTAATTAAATTTAAATATCCTTTTCTTCTATTTTAATTTCTTCTTCTAATTAATTAAACGTTTCATTTAATTAATTTCATAAAAGTGATTTAATTAAATAAATCTTATTTAATTAAAAATATCTTATGCTTTCTTTCTAAATCACAATTAGGTATTTTATTTAATTGTGCAATCTTCTCATATCATAATTAAATATTTTATTTAATTATGAGATCTTTTGCTTTTTTCAATAAAAACCTGATTAAAGCTCTTTTCTTATCACAAACTTTCTTCTGCTTTTAAAAGCTTAATTAAATATTTAATTTAATTAAAAAAAAGCTGAATATCCTCCACAAATAAATATTTGAATTTTTAATTCATTATTTATCAGCTTTAAATCTTTCTTTTATTCTTTTAAAGAAAGATGATTTCTTATCTTCTTTTCTTTTTCCTCTTTCATAAAAATAGAAAAATCTTGTTTTTAGGTTTCTTCTATTTTCTCTTCAGTTTCATCTTTCTTCAGCCATTCGATCTGCCAGAATTATCACAACCGTCAATCAAGACAGCCAATCAAAATCATTCGAAAAACTCTATAAATACCTGTGTGAATCCAAGCATTGGTAATAGGCAATTAATTAGAGTTCATGCATTTAATTCATTTAGTATTCATTTATCATAGCATCATGTTTATTTCAAGCTTATTAGTTCAAACCATTATCATAGCTTAATCTTGCATCATACATCATATCAAAATCTCGTTCTTTAGGAAGACAGTTTGTTGAGCCTAGCCTACAATCTGAGAACACAAAGCTGGAATCGACAAAAACACTAAAGATAGAGGACAATAGGACGACAATGGAAGCAGAATACTGAGTTTGCACTTCTTTACTTCTTATGTTCTGTTTTGATATAATGTCCTATTGGTGTGTTTGAATAGTTGTTTCAATTCATTTACGCGTTTATTTTTCAATCACACAACATAAAGTGAGGGTTTCATGTTTTGGTGTCATAAGAAGTGATTCTTTGATCAAAAGTTGTGGATTTACGCTAGGAATGGTACATTTACGCTAGGCATGATCCTCTTTTGCACCCAAACATAGGGAATCGCTCCGAGCTACATTCAATGGTATTACTCAATTTTGATAGGGTTCATTATATATTTGTTATTTCTATCATAGACTTTGACACTTGGTTGTTGATATTTTTCTTAAAACCATAGACCTTGGGCATAAGTTTATCTTTGTGACTTTAATGACATTTTCATGCTATGTGAATTATCTATATTGAATTTACAAGTGGTTGAATGAATATTACTAAGGTAATTATAGATATACATTTTTTTGTGCATGCTAATGCTATTGTGTAGGTTTCCACTAAAATGTTGATGTCAACAAAGCCTGCTACGTGGGAGAAACTCTTGCCAGTTGGTCAGTTGCCAAGAAGTTAAGAAGTTGATCATTAAGAAGTCAAAGCAGGAAAACTCTCATGGAGGGAAATTCCTAATTCAAATAAAAGAATGTAACCACCTTTTTAATGGTCATATTTGTTGTTGAGCAAATCTAGGGAGTGCGTTGTACTAGATTCTCGTTGAAGCAAATCTGCTTTGACCAATTTAGCACATGCATAACTTCCTCCATATTTTTCTATACTTTCAATAAGTGGCATCCTCCTATTTTGATGGAGTTGACTGCCTAGGTAGCTAGGGTTAGTCAATAGTTTTTTTCTCTATAAATAATGGTCAAATGCCCATTTTGACAAGGTTGGATATTCTGAGTTTGTACTCACATTTTCCAGTTTTACAGTTCTATTGCTGAGATGTTGTACTTATGCTTTCAAGAAATAATATGACATTCTAAGTTGTTGTATTTGAGTTAGTCTAAGGGAGGCTCACCCAAGGGGGCCCACTTGGTGAGAATTCCATCTATTA
Organism: Sequoia sempervirens; assembly: GCA_007258455.2. NCBI lineage: Eukaryota > Viridiplantae > Streptophyta > Pinopsida > Cupressales > Cupressaceae > Sequoia > Sequoia sempervirens. The sequence goes on from VDFB02101642.1 coordinate 5,816, forward strand.
GTTTAAAAGTTATTTTCTGTTTAGTAGTTAGTTTCAATTTCAACAACTGTCTGTTCCTGCAACCATTGAAATTCCATTATGTGACTATTCCTCAGCCAAGGCGACAGAGTAGTTTCCTATCTGTTTGTTGAGATTTTCATTCCCATCTTTCATTTCCAGACCAATTGTTAATGCTTAGTGTAGATGTTGATTTATGTCTAGTGTTTAAGTTGATTTCCTTCCAACACTTTATTACTAGCATTGTTTCTTTCCCAGTTTATGGATGACAACAGTAGAGTCGTAGTGCACATACAGTGCTGACCCATTTCAAGTTTACGTCCCTGGGTTGACAAGTGAAATGCACCTTCATGATGAGTGAGATAGTTGCTTAGTGTAGATGTTCAATCTCTAAGTCATAGCCCTAAAGGCTTAGTTATTAAACCATTAAAGGATGCCAACATTTTTGGCGCCATTGTCGGGGATGGTTTCAAACTAGGAAGTTCTTTGGAGTAATTGATAGTTTCTTTCTTGCTGTAGTATTTTCTGAAAGTTTTCTCTTAGTACACCCCTCATTTAGGAAAGTAATGACCCACTATTCTTTCACCAATTCTTTGTGTGAGCTGGCTGATACTGAGTTGATACCACATGCATAGAGGAAGGAGGAGAGATGCTCATGGGAGATTCCTTCCTAATGACCCTGATCCATTCTAGCTAGTTGAGCATCAAAATCTTCCAAGAGACAAAAAAGAAGAAGAAGCACACCCTTTTGTTGATGCATTTCCCAATCTAACTAGTTCTAACACTTCCTCTGAAGACCAAAATTCAATTGAGAATCCCTTTGCTTTGGAACTTCATCAAGCAACCATGAGTGATGAGAATAATGAGAATAGACATAGAAATAGACCCAACTAGTAATCTTTTCCATTTCCTAGTACTCATCAGAATGAAGTTGACAACCTCAAGAACATCACTGCTTTAGTCCTTCCTAAGTTCTATGGACTTGTCACAAAAGACCCTGACACTTTCCTGTTTGAGTTTGATATCCTCTATAGAAGCTATGACTACACCACTGATACTCATAGGCTTAAGTTGTTTCCTACCACCTTGAAAGAAGCTACATTAAGATGGTTTATGAGTTTAGGTAGGAATACTGTGGAAACTTGGAATGATATGAAAACAAAGTTTCTTGAGAAGTACAAATAATATTGCAGGGGCAGTGACACGAGAGGAGATTATATCTTTAGGATGCAGCAGAAGGAAGATGAGAGTTTGGAGGATTACATTTCAAGGTTTCTATTTTGTCTATTGAAATCTCCACATCATACACTCAATGAGGATTCTCAAAAGCTCCTCTTCCTTAGAGGGATCACTGAGACCTGCATTGATGCTTTGGACCTGATGGGAGGAGGAGATATCACCCAAGTTCCTTGGGATGATATTAAGAAGATATGTCAGAACTATTTCAGGGCAACTTCAAAGAAAGGAAGAGGCTACCAATCCTCTATGGGTAAATCATCCACCAATGGAGTTTCAAGGATGAAGATTACTCACTTGTTGGCAGACTTCAATCAAGACATCATAAACAATCTGGATACTCAGCTGGATACACTTCAAGCAAAGAAGAAGCATGAGGAGGCTGAGGTAATGTTGGTAGAATATTGTCCTCATTGCAGACAGAAGAAGGATTACAGATGCAAAATGGTAGCTAATATTGACAACAAGTAGATTCCACCTGAGTTCAAGTGAATCTAGGGTGATGATGATCAAGTCTACTACATTGCACAAAGGAGGCGATGGGATCCAAGACAAGGTATGCCACCAGATGCATTATCTTTTGCTGGGGAATATTTCAATTCTTATGCATATGGAAACCAATGGAAACCCACATATCCATCCAACTATGGAGGATATCCACCTCAGACTTGGAATAATCCTCCAAATACCTGCCCCAATCACCAAAACTCTCCACCCCAATGGCAACAACCTCAGGCAAATTGGCAGCAGTTTTAGGGGAATTGGCAACCACCTCCAGGATACTAGCAACAAACATCCCAATGGAGGGGAGGACAACAATGGCCAAACCAGACAACTAGTTACATGCAACCACCTTCACAGCCCCAACAACCTACTATAATGCCTCCTCCTACTAGCTCAAGTTCAAGCACACCTAGACCTACTCAGTTACTAGTTCAACCCACACCTAACCCAAATAACAAACCACAACAGCAACAACCAATATACTCTGTAGATCCTAATCAATTTCCTGCATATGCTATGAGTGTGAGTGATATCCACCTGTGTTCAGGAACTACTTTTCCAACTCCTTCCACTCTTATCATCACCAAGCTTCTTGTGGAAGAAGAGGAGCCTCTGAATGTTCCCATTCAGCTTAGTGTGCCTAGAAATATTGAACCAATTCAGCAGACTGATCAATATCCACCATTTCCTCAAAGGTTAGAAGTTGTTAAACAAAAGGAAGAGAAGGAAGAAACAATCTTTGACATCTTGGATTAGTTGAAACACATATGCATCAAGATACCTTTGTTTCAAGCCATAAAAGATGTCCCTATATATGGTAAAGCAATCAAGGAAGCATGCCCTAAAAAGACAGGGAGGAAAAAGAAAGACCCCACCATAGTTTATGTGGTAGGACAACTGACAAATATCATGCTTGGAAAAGTTACAGTTCCAAAGTACATTGACCCAGGCAGTCCTATGGTAGGATTTATTATAAAAAAAATTCAAATCAAGAATGCTCTGATTGAGTTGGGGGCAATGATAAATGTGATGACCAAGGACATCCTGCAACAACTAAATGTTGCAAACATGAGACCTACTCCTATTGTCTTGCAGCTTACTGATAGTTCCACTATCAAACTTGATGGTATAGTAGAGGACCTTGTGGTAACTCTAGATTCTTGGGAGTACCCAGCAGATTTTATGATTCTTACTCCTAAAGCTACACTAGGTGGGTATCCCATTATTCTAGGAAGGCCATGGTTAGCCACAACAAATGCCTACATTGGATGTCGGTCAGGGGACATGACTATTTCTGATGGGAAGAGCACCAAAAAGCTTGTTCTCTACCCTCCTGCTCAACCATCCCATGACATGGATAACCCCATATGGCCACATGTTGGAGAAGAGGCCAAGGAAGTCAATTCAGTGGCACAACTCATGATGTTAGGCATAAGTTCTTTCATGTAGCTTCGGGAAGAAGATGAAGTGTTGTACCACATAATTCAGAACCATTGTGAGGTGCATGAAGAGTCATCTACTCATGAATCTGGTTCTACCAGTTCGCTGAAGACACTTTTGCCCGCTCCTCCTGCACCTGAACTTCTTGCAGCAACTAATATGCTCCATACATTGCTGCCACATGAATTAAAAATTCCAAGTATTAGTGAAGTAGCTATGATAGAGTTAACCACAAAAGTGCAAGTGTTAGAAGGAAAACATCTAAATATTAACAACAAACTGAGTCAAGAGTAGCAGTTGTCTTTGACAAACCTGTTGAAGACCCACCAACATGCATTTGCATGGGACTACCATGACATGAAGGGATTGGAACCTAAGCTCTATACTCATAGGATATATATCAAAGATGATTGCACACCAGTAAGGCAACCACAAAGGAGAATCAACCTTGCATTCAGAGAGATTGTAAAAGGGGAACTTCCAAAATTATTGGATGTAGGATTTATCTACCCCATCTTAGACAACCAATGGGTGTCCCCATTGGTGATTGTGCCTAAAAAGGGAGGTAAATGGAGAGTTTGTGTTGACTACAGGGAACTCAACTCTGCCACCAAAAAGGATCATTTTCCCCTTCCTTTCATAGACCAAGTGCTGGATTCCCTTGCAGGCAAGCAATATTTTTCTTTTCTAGATGGATTCAGTGGCTATAATCAAATATAAATTGCACCTGAGGATCAAGAGAAGACCACCTTTACCTATCCATGGGGGACGTATGCCTACTCAGTGTTTCTATTTGGTTTGTGTAATGCACCTGCAAATTTTCAAAGGGTAGTCATTAGTATATTTTCAGACATATCACATGATTGCATGGAGATTTATATGGATGATTTTACCACCTATGGTGCTGATTTTGCAAAAACACTAGAAAATATAAGGAAGGCTCTATAGAGATGTGAAGACCATAATTTGTTCTTGAATAGTGAGAAGTGTTTCATGATGATGCAGGAAGGAGTAGTCCTTGTACACTACATCTCTAAAAAGGGAATTCAAGTAGACCCAACCAAGATTGAAGTGATTACCAATCTGCCTATTCCTGCAAAGAAAAAAGATGTTAGAAGTTTCTTGGGTCATGTAGGGTACTATAGGTGTTTCATCAAATATTTCAGCAAAATGGAAGCACCACTGTACAATCTTCTCACTAAAGATGCTGAATTCTAGTGGATAGAGGACTGTGATAAGGCATTCTTTGATCTCAAAGCAGCTTTAACCCATGCTCCTGTACTCAAAGGTCCTGATTGGGAGCTTCCTTTTCACATTCATACAAATGCATCAGACTATGTTGTAGGAGCTATATTGGGACAAAAAGAAGGAACCATTGAGAATGCAATCTATTTTGTCAACAAAAACCTACAAGGGGCTGAATTTAATTACACAGTGACAAAAAAGAAATGTTGGCAGTCATCATGCACTTAACAAATTCAGGCACTACATAACAAGGTTTCAGATTTTTATTCATACAAACCATGTAGCAATAAGATACCTCATGAATAAGCCCCTAATTTCAGGTAGGCTAGCAATATGGTTGTTGCTGATGCAGGAGTTTGACATCACCATTGTTAATAAACCAAGAAAGATAAATGTTGTAGCCGACTTTCTTTCTAGATTGACTACACCAGAAGATAATCAAGTCATTGATGACTCTTTCCCTAATGAAAATTTGTTTTCCATCAGTGTGCATACCCCTTGGTATGCTAACATAGCCAATTACCTGGTTATAGTGAGAGTTCCTCCTCATTTATCTCTAAAAGAGAGAAGAGTACTCATTGAGAAAACCTTTCCTTTTTCATGGATTACAGGCTATTTATTCTACACTGGACCAGACCATGTCATGAGGAGATGTGTAAGAGAAGATAAGACATATGATATATTGCATGCATTTCACAATGAACCCTATGGAGGGAATTTTGTAGCCAAGAGGACAACAATGAAGATCCTTAATACAAGATATTATTGGCCCACACTTCATAAGGATGCAGGCAGGTATACAAGAAAGTGTGATAGATGCTAGAGGATGGGCCACCCAATCAAATATGATGAGATGCCCCTTTACCCCCAAGTAGTAATCACTCCATTTGATAAATGGGGACTGGATTTTGTAGGACCCATTGATCCTCCATCAAATGGTAAATCCTACATTTTGGTTTGCACTGACTATGTGACCAAGTGGGTTGAGGTTAAATCAATGAAGTATGCCAGAGATAATAAGGTTGTAGAATTTCTTTATGATTTTTTTTTCACTCGTTATGGGGTTCCGAGGGAGATAGTGACTGATCAAGGGGCTTGTTGATGGGTGTTTTTGCACCTTATCAACACAGGCAACACATGAATGCACTACCTCTCTTGAAAGGAAATCTCCAACAACTAGTTGCTAAAAATCACCCCAAGGTCTCTTGGGTGTCAGGTCACGACTTGCATGAAATTTTTTAGCTAGTTCAATGTGATTTTGTTGGTAATCATACTGCAAAATTACAGAGTTAGGATGGAGGGGAGTTGGATCTTAAAATGGAGTTTCTAAGATGGGGAAGTTAGTGCAAAGTTGCTACAAGTTTGAACAGTAGTCTAGAACTCCTTTTCAACTTCATATTTGGCTTTACAATGTGCAATGAACCTTGTTCAAAGTCATTATAAAAAAAAAGGAAAAAAGGGGCAGGGAAAGGGAGGAGTTCCTAGACCTGAAACTAGCAATGAACAATGACAATGGAGAACCCTACTGTGGACAACCTTCCTAAAACTGAATTCCACTTAACCAGATTACTTCACAGTCTCATGAAATTAGTGCAAGCTTCTAAGAACTACAAATATTCAACCATTCATTCACCATAAGCATGAATAAAAGATAGAAATTTAGTGTAGCTTTTGATTTATGCCCATACTAACTTTACACAACTATTTACCATCAATAAACAACAAAAATTATGGACAAGGAAGGTTGCCAACACACAACATAATTCTTCAATATCAATGAACAACATTAACTAATCTACTGGAGCAAGCTAAAAAGTAAAGAACAATAAAGTTAATCTACTCAAATTCACTAACTAAGAGAAGAAGAATCATGAAACATGCAAAGGAACTCAAGAATCCACCAAAGTCAATGAATTTCTATTAAAATTCCAGCAACATGTCATTACAACAACTCAACTCTCTTTTGAAAATGAGAGGAGACCTCCTATTTATAGTTTCAAAAAAGAAAAAAGAATGGCCAAGATTGATTTGCATTGTGTGGCCAATATTTACTACAAATTAGGGTTTCACCTACTCCCAAATATATTACAATTTAAAATTACATCCTTTTCATTTAGCCTATTTTTTCCTCATGTGGCAACACTGTAGCTCTTTTGTCTTTTGCTGATTTCCTTTTGCTGCAACTACTTTGTGAGGAACTCATCATCTATAACAAGATTCCCTTCACTCTTCTTCATAGTGGCGTATTTCACAAACTTTAGAATTAGTGCCTAAAGCTTGTTCCATTCCAATATATCTGATTGGATCACTTGAAAGTTCAACCTCCTTGACTTGCTTGTGATCTCACCCTAGTCCTTGTCACATTTCTACGTGTTCTTTACTACCTGCTCAGATTGAGCAAAGGCTCGTGCAACAAAACCCATGAAATTCGGCATCAGTGCATCCACAGTCCCATTGTCCATTTTCTTGTGGAAATATGGCTTTAGTTTATCTGCGTCCAGCTCACTGGCAGGCACACCAAGAGCTGTCATCATCCTTAGGTATTCTTCGCAGTCCGCTCTGATTTCCTTGACCTAATCAATGTCAAGTTCTGCTTCATGGAGCACTCACTCCAACACCTCCTTTCAGTGATCTAAGCCCAACTTCCATGTTTCCACAAGCCAGTGGTCATCTTTTACCAAGGCAAGCTCCTTCTCCCAAGATTTATTTTGTATCTTGAGAATAGCCTCAAGTTTGGGATACATGATCTTGTACAACTCAGGGAATTCAGTGCAGAAATTCCTTATACCCTCGAGTATCTTTTGCACCTCTAGGAACTTGTTTGTTGTTCTGACCACACGACCGATGCCCATGTTTCCGTTGTAGAGGACTTTCCAGAACCAATCCTCTGTGGCCTTTGTCCAGTTTTTCCTTTTCTCGAGCTTATCAATGTGATCCTTAGATAGTAATTGTGGCGGTGCTAAGGATGTGGTGGGGAGCTCTTCCACTGATGACCATTGCTAAATATAAGTAATTAGATCAACCACTTGTGCTTTTAGTTCCTCCTTAGAGGTATTATCTTTGTTCATTTGATGCACGATAGTGGCGACGAACCCCTGGAGATGATCAATCTTCTGCTCTCTCATGGTTGTTCCCAAATCAAGGGTAGAAATATTATAACTTACCCCTTCTTCTCCCACAACTGGAGTGGCTATTTGTACAGTTCTGGATCCAGATACATCCATTGTCAGCTGAGATCTGACATTTGGATTTTTCTCTTTCTTTGTGCTTATTTGGGCCTGAGCCAGAATTGCCTCCAGCCTTGCTTTTGGGTCCCTCAGGGCTGGGGTTTTCTTCTCCAATTATTTCTCAAGCCATTTAGGCATATGATATTCTCCTCTTGGTGATTCATGATCACCTTGTTCTTCATGGGTGTGTTGGATTTCCATCACCTTATCACCTAGAGCTTCTTGTTCTGTCCTTTCTTCCTCCTCATCAGAATCCTGGATAAATATAGTTTCCTTCTACGAGAATTTGGTGGTGGTGTGTTCTTTGGGGCTATCCACACCTTCAACAGTTTTCTTTTCTTCTTCTTGGTCATGCCTATGTTCTTCATGATATTTCGTTTCTGGGCTCTTTTGGGCTTCCATCTCTTCCTTGGGTTTATCTTCTTTCTTTTCCTTTTCTTCACACTGAGGCGACACCTCTTCATCGTGCTTGAGGATCTCTTCCTGCTCCTCTTTTTCTTTCTCTTCTTGCTCCTCTGAAAGAGGCATTTCTTCATCATGTTTGGGGATTTTGTCATGTTCCCCAGTTGGAGGTTCAGTGTCCTCCTCCATTCCCTCTCCTTCATTCTCTTCTTCATCAGAGGGTTGTCTCTCTACTTCCTCTCTGACATTCTTAAGCTGCTGAGCCAAATCCTCCTCTAAATCCTGGTCAGAGGTCTCCATGATGTACTTGGTGCCAACATCTTCTTCATCATCCTCAGAGGATCCTACTTCTTCATCTTCATGCACCACCTCATCAATTGGCAAGTGCTGGTGCTCAGGATGTTTATAGTAATAATCTGCTTCCTCTTCCATTTCTTTTGTTGCTTCCTTTTCTTGTCTCTCCAAGTCTTCTGATATTTCCATGGTTGCTTTCATTTCTGGCGGTTCAGTTAGAGGAGTATGGGTAGGAAGATTGGCAACAATTTGTGCCAAGGAAACTTGTATGGTTGGGTTCATCAGCACCCCAGACATCTCCATAGGGATGTTTTGCATGTGGTGGGAGAAGGCCTTTGGGAGTGAGAGAGTGGGAATTGGCCTTGTTGTAGCCAGTGGAAGAGATGTTGTCAGAGACATGGAGGAAGAGGAGAGCGAAGAGGTAGTGGCAGAAGAAGAGTCTATTATCATTACTTGTGCCGCGAGTGGAGTGGAAGCAAGGTGGACTGAGATATCCACTATGGGCGGAGACGTAGCAACCATCGCCTGAGAAGCAGGTGGAGGGGCAACAATAGTAGCAATATCAGTAGCAGCAGTGGTTGCGACAGTGGAGGCAACAGGTGGAGACTTTGGATGCTTGACCTCTAGTTCTTCTCCCTCATGGAGCGGGTCCTTCTGGATGGTAGTAAGACCACCTGATGTCTTTAGCCTTTTGGAGGGTTCATCCTCTAAAGCTTTCCTCGAGTATACCCAGGGTTTAGGTTTCCTTTCAACCATCTCTTTCCTCTTCCTTGACATGGTGAGTGGAGGATATTTAGAAGTTTCTTCTGTTGGGGCAGCAGCTATCCCACTATCGGTCTTACTTCCCGGTTCATCTTCAAACTCTCCATAGGTCAAGATGATTCCCTGTTGCTTCAATTGGGAAATCTTCCCGTCAATCCATTCCTTGGTTCTAGCCTCAATGGGATTTGTTAGAATATCGAGGTCATCAACCTCTTATTCGTTCCAGTCAATCAACGACAGGGAGAGATTGGCAACTACATTATACCGAGGATCGATCATTGCATTCTCATCCTCCACTACCTGGTCTGGCACAGGGAACAAGTTGAATTTATTAAAAAAATATGTTGTCATGTGCATATAGTGCCTCATTCACACTTCTTTTTCATCCTTGCAGTTGGCCCAAAAGTCCTCAACATCATGCACATGGGCGTATTCATTCCCGACTGCCTTCTTCAGTTTGCCATAGGGATCCATCTATGGCCGAGTGGTGTGGAATTTGAAGTGGTATTCTACAAGTTCTTTATCTGAATGGTCTGCACAATGGGATGTGTGGAGCTCATACATCTCTTGGCCGAAGGAGAGGGGATAGGAAATCCCTGCCTTATGTTTGCTGCTTAAGAGGGCATGTGCGCGTTGCAGCTACCGAGAGAGCTCAAGTAATATTATCTAATCATTTGGGTACCAGGGCAGCTTGTATGGTTTCTTTGAGAACCCTTCAGCTCAAATATAGGTAAAATTTGGAAATTGTATGGATAGAAAGGTGAATTGGAAGAGGAAAGCATTCATGCTATGTGAGACCCTTCTTTTGAAGTCACCCCCAAGTAGTCTAATAATATGGCTTATGAAGGCATCATTAACTTTGCAATAGTCCTTCTTGAAATTCCTGTACTGAAGCTGAGGGTACTTGTTATAGACCTTTAATTCCCTACCTGGAGCCTCATCAGGAGCCCTGAACAAGCCTCTATATCGTATTCGGCCAGACAGTAAATAGACTAGGTAAGATGTCATGTAAAACCATGAGGTGTTTTTCATAGCCACAAATTGCTTGTGCAAGCAATTACTAATTATTCCTGCCCATTAGAACTTGATTTTTCCTTGGAGGATCTCTTCCATGAAATATAACATCCACTCCTAGAATTAGGCCGCAGTCGGAAGGCCCACAACTCTGCTCAATAAGGTTACCAAGTCATGGTAATCCTTGTAGAAGTTGCTGCGGAAGAGCTCTTGGGGCACCTTAGCTGCACTGACCCTCTTTTCTTTCAACCAATACTGATTGATGATCTTTTTTCATTTGAGGGGATTTGCATCCCACATTTCCTTGGCATCTTCTTTGGATGCTTCCTCCATTTTTCCAAATGTAGCGATATGAAAGGCTCTCCCTATTGACTTGGCAGACAAATCGGCCAATATGTTTCCATCCCTGTCTACAATTGTTCTGGTATCTTCTTGATATGCTTCCTTGTAGACCATTACCAGCTCAGGAGCAACGAGAGCAGGTGGGAAACCTGCAACTTTAGCCAATCCACTACTTCTAATTTTCCTAGCATTATCTGTTGTGGGGTTGATCGAAACCCTCTGCTTAAATTCATCAATATCTATGTGTCTAATGTTTGTATCTGAGATTTCCTTCCAATGTGTGGTGAGCTTGGAGTTGAGGGGTTCCCATTGGATCTTATAATTCATTTGATCTTTGTCCTCTTTTCCTTGAGGTGACTTAGTTGGCTTCTTTCCCTTGTCCTTCTCCATGGCCGCCTTCAAAGGTCTTGCACCTGGTTCCATATATCCTGCGGACGAGAGAGCAGTAAGCATATTCAAGCATGAAAACATGAGGGAAAGTTAGCTAAAATCTTGTAAAACAATGTCAGATTAGATAATTCACCATTTAAGCATTCTAATGTCTCTTCCATATTGTCATTAACCTTTCACAAGGGGGGGTTATATCAATTCGAGCCTAGGGGCGCAAACTTCCTTGGGCTACTGGCTATTTTGGAGGTAGCTGCAAGAGGGATGACAATTAGGGCATGACGGCCCACCTGTCCCAGTCTACCTTAGGATTTGGTCATTGCATGGGGTCCACTAAGGAGGAGGAACAATTTTAGCATGTGGGCTGAGATCGTTTTGAAGTTTGGAGGCGTTAAGGTCATCTTTTAGGCACGCAGGATCAGAGGGGAGCTCGGCTGTTTGGGGTCTGATGACGTGGGGAGGCGTTAGGTCGCAACTGTTTGGAATGGTGAAGGTTAAATGGTGGTCCAGAAGGAGAAAATCATGGCATCGGGTCCACAAAGGGCTCAAGGCATCATTCACCTATCATTGAACAATCCAACGGAGATGGGGAGGTCGGGTCCTGTGTAGCGGGCCGACGAGAATCATTTTTCGCTTGGGAACGACGGGTCCAGGATGGAGCTCCGCTAGTGGCGACCCAAAGGAGATGATTTGCACAATACTTAACACTTGGTTTTTTTAGCTTTTGGGCTTGGATGGACATGGAGGGCCCGAGACCCGCAACGTGGAAGGTCGGTCATTAGGGGCCATTCCAGACGGTGAAACCACCACGACAGCCCGCAGACGAAAGCCCGTGAGCAAAGGTCTATGAAGGGGCTAACACTTGGTTATTTAAAACGTCAAAAAGAATGGACGAAAGTGGTGGGGTTGGGACCCACTGGCCAGGAGGATGCTAAGGCTTTGCGGTTTTGAGTAACCGTTTATGCATCGGCGAAATTGGAGCGAAAGTCCGCGAAGAATGATCCGCCTTCGTAAATTGTTACTTTTTGACTTGGACGACAGAGACGAGGGTGGAGTCCGACATGAGGGAAGACAGGCTGTAAAATCCATTTGAAATGGTGAAACCTACATATAATTCTGAAAGCGGAAGTTTGCAGGGCTAAGCCTGCAGTTGACCAAGACTTGGAGATTCTGGCAAAGTTGGAATTTGGTGGGTGGTCAACGGGGCGAGGTCCACGCACCAGGAGGTCATGGTTGGAAAGACGTTCAGAACGACGAAGCTTGAAAGACACCCTAGAGGAAGAATCCCATAGAGGCAAACCTGAAAAGGTCAATGGATCACTTTGTTTATGCTTAAGGATTCTAAACCAATTTCAAAGTGGCTGAGTGGAGGGAGCATCCCGTTGAGGAGGACCCGATGGGGTCATTTTCCGTTTTAATTTTAAACGTGTTTTCAAAGGATTACGACGACAGAGGTATGGGCATGGACCCGCAAAGCACAAATGCTCTAGTTCAAGAACGACCACGATGGGGTTGGGTTCCACACGTGGCCCGTGAAGGATTTTCAACAGATTTTGAAATTCTAAGAGGTGGGTTTTCTGAGCCTTGGTTTACTCTAGTTAATTCATAAGTTTTCCCCCTTTAAATTTAGCAATTTTATGTAGGAATCAATGAAAACATAATACATGGCTCATGGAAGGAAAACCTACCTCTAAAACCTGATGAAGAAGGTCTATCAAATAATGGACAATGCTTTGAATCGACAACAAGGCTTAGCGGACATGACGACTGCATTTGCAGAGGGCCCTAACTCACTTCTAAACAACTGACAAGTGAAAATGACAGCTCAGGAGGTCTATTTATAGATTTTAGTGTATTAAATGCACATCATTAATGATTATACAATGGTGTTGGAGGTTAGTGAATGGTTAGCAATTTGAAAATGGCGGCAGGAGCGACGGAATCCGCCGACAGTGAGTAGTTGGCCGTTTGATTGTTCAGTAAGGGAAATGACAATCAAGGAGGTGGGCTCCGCCGCGCGGAAGGTCGCTATGCGATGGCCGTCTGGACCAGCTGCAGGGTGAAGGAAACCTACATGGGGCAGCTCGGTTGGGCGGACCCACGCCTCTCCAAGGACGCCAGTTCTAAAGAGTAAAGACAAACAACTAAGGGAACTCCACGAAGGCCTAGAGCCATGAAAATTTGATGGTGGAGAAACATGGCCAACTCAAGATGACTTCTCTAAAGCTCATTGACCATCCTGGACACAAAACAGGGGGCACACAAAACATGTTGATGACAAAAGCGACCCGACAAAGCAAAAAGAAAAAGGGTCCCCGTTCCGAAGGAGGCGTGTATGTTAAAGGCACAATAAGGATCAATTTACATCAACCCTTGTCACAACACTAGTTAATGAATATAATGTTAGGCATAGGAAGTCTACTCCCTATCACCCTCAGGCCAATGGCCAATCTGAGGTGACCAATAGGGAAATTGAGGCAATTCTGACCAAAACAGTGGCTATTCATAGGAGATACTGGGCAAATAGACTACCATAAGCTGTCTGGGCCTATAGGACCAGCTAGAAAACAACCACAGGTTTCACTCCTTTTGAATTACTGTATGGGAAGACAACTATGATGCCCATTGAATTTGAACATAAGACTCGTAGGACTGCACTAGACTTAGGGATGGATATCTCCAAGGCATGCAAAAAAGGACATAATCATGCAGCTAAATAACTTCGATGGGATGAGAATGACAACCTTGCATCATACTGAGGTAGTGCAAAACCAAATGGTCAAATGGCATGATAAGTATATAAAGGACAAGAAGTTCCAGCTTGGTGATTGGGCACTCCTTTATGACTCTAGGTATCAAGACAATGTAGGGAAATTGTAGACTAGATGGTTGGGACCGTATGAAGTTGCAGAAGTCTTTCCCAACGGAGCCATACAACTCACCACCATTGACCCTGTTTGATTCAAAATTTTGGTCAACGGTCACCGTCTAAGGTTGTATCACAAGCCAGCGTCCAAGGAAGAATTCATGCAACAATTTAATTAGCACCCAACCTCTAAAATTCCTATTGCTGAAGGAAGCGGACCTAGTGTCCCTCCTTCTGACTGATCCAAGTACACATGCAACTACTTCATAATAAAGACTTCCACTTTTGTGGGAATCCACTTCTTCATTAATCCACCTATCTTCCTGTGTGAACCCCAATCCTAATGCCTGCAAAACAATGAGAACAAACACATTAAGTTAGAGATTGCAAGCAAGAACAAGGATTCCCTATGAAATCCATTCACCAAGTTCAAATTAGGAAAACAATGATGAAGAACACAATGAAAATAATAAAATAGATTGAATCCTAATTTAAATTAGCAAACTCTTGATCCCATGGGGGAATTTGTGCCAATTTGATGTGAAAATTGGCCCTTTCCCAATTCCTATGATGCAAGATTGATGTGATGAAGAGATTTGATCCACTTTGTTGATGTTGAAGAGTGCTCCAAGCTAAAAACCTGCATAACCTAGCTAAGATGCAAGAATGATGGATGAAATTTGATAGATATTTGAGCATGGTAACTTTGCATAATTTGTGGATGATCAAATGAGGAGATGAGCCTCTTATTTATAGATGAGATTGAAGGATGAATGTCCAAATTTGAGCAATGTGGGACTAACATTCATCGAATGGCAAGATGCCACTTGTCAACCTATGAGTGGATGGAGGATGTGCAAGTTTTGAGGATTGTGCCAATAAATTCCTATTTTTGAATTTGAATTTTGTTGAAATGACTTGCAAGAGGGAAGGGAAAATGCATTAAATGCCACTTGGCTCAAGGCAAAGGACATGTAAGATGGAGTAAATTCCTTGTTGGATGTACATGTCAACTCAGATTTTTGAATTCAAACTTGGAGGAATATTCTAAAAGATGCCTTGTTGAGGAAAATAGAGGATTTAATAAATCAATTAAATCTATTTTCATGTGCAAGTGGGAAAAGCTAGAGGATGGGACATGAATTAGAATTAAATTAATCAAGGGTTAATTAATTTAATAGGAGATTAGGTGATGTGACCTATTTGACTTAGATTTTAGGATTTATTTAAATCAAATATGAGAGGAATGTGATAAGAGATTAATTAAATAAAGATTTTGATTTATTTAATTAAAAGAGATGATGTTAGACTTAAATTAAATAAGGTTTTAATTTATTTAATTTAATAGATAGACTTTAGAGATTTAATCAAATAAAATTGATTATTTAATTAAATAGGGATAATTAGATCAGATGATTAATTTAATTAACAAAAAGAGAGAGACTTAATTAGATAAAATGATTTATTTAATTTAGGGAAGGAAATTGACGAATTTAATCAAATAAGAAAATTTGATTAAATGGTTAGACCGAGGGATAATTTAGGATGAAATGGTATTAGTAATCGGAATCAGATGCGTAATGTCAATTGGTATATTTTCCATGTCTACACTTCCCATCCATCTCCATCTTCTCTCTCTTCCATAAATCCACCATTGCTCCACTCTGCCATCATTCCATTTTATCACCACTGCATTAATTGCTCAACTATACTTTTTAAAGGTAATCGGTACTTTCTCCACATTCTTTACAAAGATACTCCAAGTTTTCAGGTACGTGCAAAACAATCTGTTATATCTTTATTATCTTTAGTGCATTTATTTAATTACTGTAATTAAAAGTAATTTGGTGAACTACATGACATTGGCATCAACACTATAGAAGAAAGAATTGTAGGAAGAAGAAGTTGGTGTTTTCAGAAAGAGATTGTAGGAAAAGGAAATTTAGTAGAGTGCTTGTTTGATTGCGGGTAGCTGAAACAATGGGAGGTCAGCTAATTAGGAATGAACCCACGGTTCATGATGTAATAATGCAGGATGCACCTTCTTAGGCAGATTTTAGAAATTGTGGATGGCTGTACTATTTCTTGAAACTTGACAGCTACAATGAGGACATTGCACAAGAATTTGCACAGATACTCTCTGAGGGGAAGGCAATGGTAAAAGGGTTGGAGGTGATCGTTACTGAGGAAATAATTGTGGAGGTAATGGGTTTACCTGCTAATGGTGAGCCATACCTTGCTACCAGAGATGCAAGGTCAACCGGGGCTGAATTTACTGAACCTAGTGACCCTCCGTTAGTGGTGGATAAACAAGGTATGAAGAGAACTTCTCTACCAGAGCCATGGAAACAAGTAGCTGTCCACATTGTTAAGTATATCACTTGTGAGGGCCACCAGTCATGCCTCGATTCTGTACACTTCAAGCTCCTAAACCATATGAGGCATGGACGAAGAATGAACGTGACCAATGTGCTATATCACTTCCTTGCAATCATGGCAGTTGAAACACAGAAAGGTAGGGATAATTTTGTCTCTCACCATTGAACGTTAATCAAATTGTTAGTGGAAAAATATCTGCAAGAAGTATCTGATATGATGTGGGAGGAGTTTATAAACATTGATCAATTTAGACTAGAACATGTACATCCTAGAGGTCAATCTCAACCTTGTAGGGATAGTAGGGAAGAGAGGGTTGTTGAAACTACTCTTGGAGCATCAACCTCTAGTGCAAACCCTAGTTCAAACCCTCTTGTAGCCGAGCAAGCTATTGAAATTGGTTCTTTTGAGTCAGAATATTGATATGAGGAAAGTTCATCCTTAGATTCTGATGATAATGTCCCTTCCAAAACCCCAATTTGAACTAGGGCTGCCCTTAGGAGAGAAGAGGCACAAATGAAAGAAGCAGAAATGAGAAAAGGGAAGGCCAAGAAGCAAACGATAGAAAAAGCAACAGCAAGTCCTAGGAAATAAAAAGGTTGATAACACTATTCTTCCTGTAGCCAAAGAAAAAGATAAAAACCCTCCTAAGAGATCAAAATTAGCTAGGCCAGCCGCTGGTGTACCTCCAAAGAGAAGCCCTAGGCTAAGAAAAACATCTAGGGAGGAGACATAAGCACCAATGGGGCAGGTGAATGTTAAAGAAAAAGATATTTTTGAGGAACATGCAAATATCAAATTGGTAGAGCTTGCTGCCATTGCAGAACATGTTGAGAACCAAAAGCAAGATGAAAGTCAAGAAACTCTATAGCAAGAACAAGGTGAGAATCTAGAGTTCCTGCAACCAAAGCAAGATGAAAGTCAAGAAACTCTATAGCAAGAACAAGGTGAGAATCAGAGTTCCTGCAACCAAAGCAAGATGAACAACTAGAATCACTGTAATCGGTGCCATTTAAACTACAAGAATCGGTACCAGGGAAGATTTTGGTAGGAACACATAAGCTTCCCGCCTTTTCATGGAATGATGTTACTTTGAAATTATGGAGTGAGATGCAAAGAAAATAAGATGAATGGAAAAAGGAAAAGTGCAAGTTGCAGAATGAGATTAAAAAGAAAAATGCAGAGATTGAAGAAAAGAATGCAGAAATTGCTACGTTGAAGGAAAGGGTAGACATTGTGGTAGATTTAATACCCAAAATGCTAGCATGTAGAGCTCCTCCTAGAGTGTATGCCCTAAAATTGAAGGAGTGAAATATTTCCTTTAAGCTATCAAGGATTATTTCAAGTTTGAGTCCTACTCTTGACACTCCACATGAATTTTTCCATGCTTATCAGTTTGCCCCTCTTGATGTTAAAAATTTGTTATGTGAACTATACCTGCACAATTATGTTTTGTTTGATGATCATGATTGGAATCCCTTACTATATACTGGAGACCTCTATTTAAGGGAAGTTATGTCCTAGATTTAGAATGAAATTAGTTGGGGACAATAGTATAGAACTTATAGGGAAAGGGAATTTCATACTCCCTTGCCTCTCAGAGTTGAATCTAGTAACTCTGGAGATATTTTCATGACATGGCACATAATTCTTTACCGTCCCAACTACAAGAATAGGATTATTCCTGTTAGAGAAGAGACCTACAAATAATATGAGAAGGTAGCTAAAACCAAAAGAAAATTAGTAATGGGATATTTAGCACAGAGGTGGAACAGTTTACCAGAAGAATTGAAACAAGTTGAACCCCACTTTTTACAGAACTATGTTGTAGCATGCAAATGAGTTGATAGGTACGTATAGATTGGTATATGGAAGCAACAATTTTGGCTTCCATTAACATTTCAGCCACCTACACTATTGTGGCCTGTGCCAGATTACAAGTTTTACCAGTATGACATAGCTACAGAAAGGGCAAGATGGAACAGACTGGAGAACAAACAAGGATTCTATTAGGATCCTAATTCAGAGACTGCAGAGACTAATGTGGGACAACTGGCAGTTGGTGACTTCAGGGAACTGATTAGGCAGAAGAATAGTGTTCCTTCTGTTGGAGGACCAACAAAACGTTAGGTTGGGGGGAATGATGAGCCCAATTAATGGCTCAATTTTGATAGGGTTCATTATATATTTGTTGTTGCTATCATAGACTTTGACACTTGGTTGTTGATATTTTCCTTAAAACCATAGACCTTGGGTATAAGTTTATCTTTGTGACTTTAATGAAATTATCATGCTATGCAAATTATCTATGTTGAATTTACAAGTAGTTGAATGAATGTAACTAAGGTAATTATAGATATACATTTGTTTGTGCGTGCTAATGCTATTGTGCAAGTTTGCACTAAAATGCTGATGTTAACAAAGCCTACTACGTGGGAGAAACTCTTTCCAGTTGGTCGGTTGCCTATGTTATTGCTTACTATTATGCTTTCATATATTTTTTCTAAGCATCCATAGTTTGTTGGAAAGTGTTGGCCTCCTACAATGACTTAACAACTAAGCCCTTAAAGTTATGATTTAGAGATTGGACATCTGATCTGAATAGCTATATTAATCATCATGAAGGTTCATTTAATTGTCAACCCAGGGACGTAGAATTGAAATGGGTCAGCACAGTATGTGCACTAGGAATCCATAGTAGTCATATTCATCCTACAAATAAGAAAGACATAATGTTGAAAGTAAATTGCTTAGAAAAAATTAACATAAGTACTGAACATCAACCAACAACTATACTAAGCAAAAGTGCATTACAAAAATGAAAATCTGAGCAAACGAACATGAAACTACTCTTTCTGCTTTGGCTGTAGGAATAGTCACATAATGGAATTCTAGTGGCTACAGGAACAGACAGTTGCCAGATTTGTAACTATTTGCTGGATAGAAAAGTAATAATTGAGCTAAAGGATGGAGTGCTCACCAAGTGGCCCCCCTTGGATGAGTATCCCTTAGGACAAAATCAGATGCAACGAACTTATAGCTTCATTTTATTCATTGAAAAAAATGATTACAATAGAGTAACATAGCTTTTTTACTGAAAAACTAAGAATGCAAGTACAACATCAAATCAATCAATCTCTTGAGAAGGAGCATACAAGTCTTATTTATAGAAGGAAAAACTACTAACTAACTACCTAGCAAGGCGGTCAAATCCAATAGATTAGGAGGACGCCACTTTATGGAAAGCATAGAAAGTGGAAATGAGGTTATGCATGCATGAAATCTGGTCAAGCTGGTTGCCTTAACGTAGATCTAGCATAACAATAACTCCTATATTTGCTCAACAAACTATTATGACCATTTATAAGGTAGTTACAATCTTTGATTTGAACTAGGAATTTTCCTCCATTAAGAGTTTTCCCTCCATTGACCTTTGAATGATCACCTTTTTGACCTTTATGGTGAATGACCAGCTGACAGAATCTTCCTCAATTTTGTAGGTTCTAATTATATCTGCATGACAACATTAGCACACACAACAATTGGATATCTATAACTATCTTAAAGTAACATTTATTAATCTGCATGTAAAATTAACATAGATAGTTCACATAACATGTTAATGTCATTTAAAGGTTACAAAGATAAGCTTATGCCCAATGTCTATGGTTTTGAGGAAATTATAACATGAAAATGTAAACATCCAAGTATCAAAGTCTATGACAACAAAAAATGGATAGTAAAATCTATCAAAATTGAGCCATAAATTGGACTCATCACTCCCCCCAACCTAAGGTTTTATTGGTCCTCCAATAGAGGAAGAGTTATTCCTTTGCTTAATCAATACCTTGAAATTTGCAACTGCCAGCTGCCCCACATCAGTTCTTGCACTGTCTGAATTGGGGTCCCAATAGAACCCTTGCTTGCTGTCCAACATGTTCCATCTTTTCCTTTCCGCGGCTATATCATACCGATAATACCTAAAATTTGGCACAAACCATAATAGGGTAGGTGGCTGAAAAGTTAATGGAAGCCAAAATTTCCCCGTCATCCTTCCAAGCTGTATATATCTATCAACTCTTTTGCATGCTGCAACATAGTTCTGTAGAGAGTGAGGTTCATCTTGTTTTAATTCGTCAATCAGACTGTTCCACCTTTGTGATAGATATCCCATTATATATTTCCCTGTAGTTTTTTCTACCTTCTAATATTCTTTGTAAGCTAGTTCTCTCATAGGAAGGATCCTTCTGCTATATCTTGGTCAGTAAATAATTTTGTGCCATTCGTAGAAAATGTCTCCAAGGTTTCTAGATTCAACCCTGATGGGAAAGGGAGTGTTGGATTCTATTTCCTTGTAAGTCCTGAACTGTTGTCCCCAACTAATTTCATTTTGTATCCAGGATATAAATGCCCTTAATTGGAGATCCCTAACATACAACAATGGATTCCAATCATGATCATGGGACACAACATAATTATGCAAATAGACTTCACACAACAAATTTTTCACTTCAGGAGGAGCAATCTGATAAGCCTGGAAGAATTCAAGAGGAGTCTCAATGGAAGGATTCAAACCTGAAATGATCCTTGATAGTTTAAAAGAAAGATTCCCCTCCTTCAAATATAGAGCATAGACTCTTGGAGGAGTCCTACACTCTAACATATGAGGCACTAAGGCTACTACATTGTCCACCTTTTCCTTTAAGGCAATAATTTCTGTATTCTTTTCTTCAATGTCTGCATCTTTCTTTTTAATCTCCTCCTTTAGCCTATTTTTCTACTTTTTCCATTCTTCTTCCCTCCTTTGCATCTCATTACATAGGTTCATGGCTACCATGTTCCATAAAAAATTAGAGGGTCTATGTATTCCTACCAATTTTTTTTTCCTGGCATCAATTCTTGCTCTTCATATGGCACCAGCTATAGGGATTCTTGCTCTTGTTGTAGGAACTCTTGCTCTTGATGTAGGAGCTATTGATTCTCATCATACTCTTGACTCTCAACCTATTCTACAATGGCAGCAAGCTCTGCCAACCTTATATTTTCTTGTTCCTAAGAAAATTCCTTTTCCTCAACGTTCACCTACCCCATTGGGGCTTCTGTGTCCTCTCATGATGTTCCTCGAGGCCTAGGGATTCTCTTTAGGGGCACACTGGCGGCTGGCCCAACTGGTCTTGATTTTCTAGGAGGGCTTTCATGTTTTTCTTTGGCTACAAGAAGAACAGTGTCAGCCTTCCATTTCTTAGAGCTTGGTGCTTCTTTTTCTACCGTTTTCTTTTTAGCTTTTCCCTTCCTCATTTCCGCCTCTTTCTTTTGTGCCCTAGTTTGAATTAGGGTTTCAAGAGGGACATCATCATCAGAGTTTGAAGAGGAACTATATTTTTTTGAATGTTCTGTCTCAGAAGAACTAATCTCTATAGTTTGCTTAGCTGCGGGAGGGTTTACACTAGGGCTTGCACCAGAAGTTGAGGCTCCATGTAACACCCCTCCATTTTGTTCTTTTGATCGAACAGTGTTCGTTATGTATGTTTTGCTTTGTTAGCACGTTGGTTATAAACTTGGTTACTTTTGACCGCTAATTGTTAAGCGATGTAAACATTATGCTTTGATGTGATGGTACTTAATTTAGTTGTTATTGTTATTTCATGTTATGGATTAAATTAGCATGTATGTGAATTATTGATGTTCATGCTTTGATTATATCAGTGATAATTAGATGCGTCAGATAGCGATATTGTATTGGTGAAGGGGACGGGATCACATCACTCGCATGCGAGTGCCCTGTGATTCCGTGATTTCCTCTTCACGGTGTGTTTTAATATTTATATATATATGCATGTTCGACACTTGTGTTGTGTGCAGGATGCAGGTACAGGACATTGACTCCACCTGGTTCCACAGGTCTGAGCATGTCCCTTGTCCAACGGAAAATGATTGGGAGATAGTAGCTAGGTTTTTTGTGTCGTGACATCACCCTAGCCATAGTGTGTCATCGGGTTGTTAGTGGGGATAAGTTAATTTCTTTGTTGCCTCTTCCCTCCTTGCTTGCGTAGTTAAATTTGCAAAAGAAATGGTGTTTGTTTTATTTAATTGCATTGTCTAAATAAATAAATGAGTGACTATTAATTAATTAGTTAATTTAGTTCAATCAATAAAATAATCTAATCATGGATTAGATTTATTTATTGATAAATTAAATTAAAATATTTGTGTAAGCATTAGTAAATATTGAGATCAAATAAAAATAAAAAAAAATGATTTTAAATGAAATTGTTAAATTCAATCTCTTTGAGGAAGAAAGGAAATGCAATTATCTTTTTTGAAGCATAATAGAATTTTGTTTTAAATGAATATCATGCAAATTGAAAAAGGGAAATAGAATTGTTTTATTAAATTTCAAAAATGGAAATATCTAAATTGGCAATAAATTTTGGTGGGTGAACTCAAATTAGGGGTTTGACAATTTGGAGGAGAAAAATTGCATAAGGTAATTCATTTTGTTTTGAATTTTTAATTTTGGAATTTTGGAGAGAAAAGCTTGGATTGGATTCTTTTGAAGAAAATTGGTGAAAGGAAGATTGGAAAAATTGGAGAAGCTGAATTCAAAAGCAAGGGCAAGATCTCCATTAACAAGTCTTCAAGCTTGGAGAAAACACAAGGTTTTTGTTTAAATTTTGTGCAATTCTTATTTTGAAAATCATTTAGAAGTTGTTTAAATTTGTTAAAGAATTCAGAATTTTGTAGTAGAAGAAAAACCCATCATGAAACTCCATTCAAACTTGAATTTAAATTCTCTAAAGATATTGTGGAAACAAAGAGATTACAATTTCATCTTCAAACTTACAACAGAAAATTTGAAACAAATATGGTAATTCAAATGGATTTTCTTGTGAATTTTTGTTTGCTTTGGAAGATCTTCATTTAAATTTGCAAAGGAATGAGAAATCTTTATATAACTGGGCTAAATCATGTGTTTTCATTGGTAATTTATTTTGTTTTCGGAGAATGAGCATTTGCCCAATCTGGGTATGAAAAATTTTGTATCTTGATTCCTTCCATTTGTAATTTTAGATATATATATATATACCCAGTTGTATAAATATACATATATATATATATATATATATATATGGAATCCGTTTTTTTTTAATTTTCTTGAAAAACAAATTTATGACTGTGTATTCTAGTTTTACCCAGAATTGTTTTGTTTACCAGTCATTTATCTTTCATTTTTTTTTGGGTGAAATCATTTTTTTTCCATCGCGTGGGGGTTTGAGGAAGGGGTTCCACCCCAGGGCAGCGCCATTGATGGCGTCGGCCGCCTATGGAGGCAGCGCCGACGCTGCCTACACAGGCCGCCGCCCCCATCAATGGGGGTTGCGTCCCCTATTCATAACAGGGCGCGGCGAAACCCTAAACATGGTCGCAGTTTGTTTTATGAATTTCACCTTTTTTTTATTATATTTATTAAATATAAAATATATAATATATTTCATATTATATATTTTATATTTAATACATATAATATGAAGTTTGTTATCAATGTTTTTATTTTATGAATTAAAATATAATTTATATGTATATTTTAATATATATGTTATATATAATAATTTAATATTATTTATATATAATATATATTATAATATGTGTATATTATATTTTAATAAAATGCTTAAGTAATTATTATTCACATTTAAACATTAATTATATATATATATATATTTTAAAATATATATATATATATGTATATCTGATTACATAGATATTTAATAAATATATTTGTATATTTAAAATGAGATTTATTTTCTTAAAAGAGAAGAAGTATTTAATTTATATATGAGATATTTGTAAAAGATAGATGAAAATTGTTTATGGTAAATCATTGTATATTTAAAAAAAAAATTAATTTAAATTATTTGGTGGATTGTGTCAACAAGAATTGAACGAATAGTCAAACTCTTTGTGGTTGTCAACATAACTTGAGACGCTTAATTTTGTGCAAAGTTTATGTTGAGTTAAATTGTTTGAATTGCACTACGTCATTGGGTGAATTGGATTTAAGAAATCCTAACGTAGATTATTTTAAATTTCCTATAATGCTTCTTTAGATGTTTGGCATCATTTCTAGGTGTGGGGCAATCTAGTTAGTACTATGTAAGCCTTCCAGATAGGATTTTTCTATTATGTGTTTTGGGGTTGTTGTCATGTCAACCAACCTTGTTTTCCTTGGGTAGTGTGTAATAGTGTCCTGTGTTGTACCCGGTTATCATGAACAGGCTATGTTGACTTCATGTCATGTTTAGGGATTCATTATCCCTAGGTTGCACTTGAGTATCCTTTGGTTGTGGTATAGTTCCACGTGTTGTCTTAGAGAAGTGGCTTACATTGAGGGCCGGCACACAAAGTGGTGCCAAGAGATCTCAATGTAAGTTGGTTAATTCAGTGAAAACTTAAATCAATTGATTAGTGTAGGTGGTACCAACATTTAAAAAAATTAATTTTTCCTCGCTCATGGACACAAGTGCTTGTATAGACTTGGGATGAGACGAGAAGGCCTGGAATGGCAAGATCGTTATCTTGTCCCTTCAAAAGATAATTGATTCCACATTGGTTTGCATGTGGGGCCGAGAGTCGTTAGAGGTTACTAGGATATCCCGAGATGGGGGCCGGGACCTAGGAAGACTTGCCAGGATATCCCATGTGACATTGTGATGACACTTCTCCTAAGTCAACATTATGTTTGTATTCGTGATGTGATTATTTACTTAAAATCTGGAAGCATTGTAACCTTTGTGTCATGTGATGTCATGTTCGTATCCTTTTTCAGTTGAGTCATGTTGCCTATGTTTAGAGGTTGTTGGTCTTGACCTGAAATCCTTGTTACTATCTCCTAGCACGGGGGGTGAGCCTTCGGGTATCACTTGGTTGGGTGGAACGTGCACCTTACTCCGTTGTTTTTGGCGTTTGCTTATGTGGACGAGACTTTCGTGTTGGAGAGCTCGTGGGATCCAGTTGCTACCTTGGTTTCATTTATGTTAGTTGCTCTTGTATTTTATTTACCCCTCATTGTTATCGAGGTGGAAATTGTAATAAGCAATCATGTTATTGATTTACCTCATTCTGGGAATGAGTGATGTAATTGTAATTATATAACTTCTGTTATTGGTAACCATGAAGGATCTCATGGTCTTAATGAAAATCTCATGTATGGAATGTATGTGCTTTAATTATTTAAGTGAATGTTGTTATGTTTCATTTCATGCATGTTGTTTTAATTTGTGATTTAAATAATCTTTGTCTCGTAACCTTAGGGGATTGTTGGCTTTGTGTTGTAATCTTACATGTATTTGTAATTAAACAAAAAAAATTGTGCATTTGTTTAGTAGTTTGCAACTTCCCCTAGGGTTGCGTGGCGGGCATTACACTCGAGTGGCTTCAACAATACTCACTCTCCTACCAAACCTACGAGGTTGAGGAAAATCCCTAGGTCGCAAATGCTTTGGTTTAAATTGATCAATATTTAAAAATTCCTCCAAAGTCATATCAGACACATCATGCAGAGATTTCTCTACTAATAATTTGATTAGAGAATGGTGGGAGACTAAATTATCCCTACCTTTTTGGGTTTCATCCACCATGATTGAAAGAAGATGATATAACACATTTGGCATGTTCATTCTTCTCCCATGCCTCATATGATTCAGGAGTTTGAAGTGCACATAATATAGGTTCGACTGGCAGCCTTCACAAGTAATGTATTTCACAATGTGGACAACTACTTGCTTCCACAACTTAGGTAGAGAGGTTCTCTTCACACCTTGCTTGTCCACATCCAATGGAGGGTCACCAAGTTTAGTAAATTCATCCCTAGCTGACCTTGCATCTTTGGTGGCAGGGTAATGTTCACCATCGATAGGCCACCCTGTCACTTGTGCAATCCTCTCTTCATTAGCTATTTCCTCCAACCCTTTTACCATGACCTTTCCTTTAAAAAATGTATGTACAAATTTCAGCGCAATGTCTTCATTATAACCATTAAGCTTTAGGAAATAATCTAACCATCTGCAATTTCTAAACTCGACCTGGGAAGGTGCATCCTGCAGTACTACATCATGAACCGTGGGTTCATTTCTAATTAACTGACCTCCCATTGTTTTAGTTTTCTACAATTAAGCAAGCACTCTACAAGGTTTCCCTTCCTGCAATCTTTTTCTGAAAGCCAAATTTCTCCTTTTTACAATGCTGTTGAATTTCCAACGCCAATGTCATATGAATTTTACCTTTTTGGTGACTTAGGATTATGACTGAGGCAATAGAGGCAGTAAGGAATAATAAATGAAGGATACAATTGAGAAAAATGGCGGCGGTTTGGTGTCATCTCACACATGCAAGCCGTCACCTCACTTTATCATTCAAATTGGCTCAATTTAAATTTTGCTGACATGGACCAACATGGACTGACATGTGGACATGTTATTCACACTCCCCCCAACCTAAATTTGAGCATGTGTCCTCACATGCAAGGTGGTAATGGCGATTTCACATGGTAGGGGATAATTACATGCTATGGAGAACATCTACATTAATGTACAATACTTAAATAAATGTACTAAAAGATAATTAAGATGTAACAAATTGATGCACATGTACCTGAATTCTTGGAATATCTGTTGCAAAGGATATTGAGGAAGTACCAGTCACCTTTTAAGAATTCAGTTGAGCAATTAATGAAAGTGGAGATGGAATGAAGTGAAGTTATGGCAGAGTGATGGAAGAGAGAGAAAGGTGGAGAGGGATGAGCAAATGAATTAATGAAGAAGTTGACTCCCACAAGAGTGGAAGTCTTTATTATGACAATTTACGTACCTTGGTTAGCCAGAAGGAGGGACACTAGGTCCACTTCCTTCAGTTGTAGGAAGTTCGGGTGTTGCATGTTGAGTGAATTGTTGCATGAATTCCTCCTTGGAAGTTGGCTTGTGATACAATCTGAGGCGATGACTGTAGACACTCAAAATTGTCCTCACAATTGTAACAATATTCATCTATTGATTAAATAGATATTATTATTTACTTAATCAATTCATTCGATACTTTCTTCTATTCATGCATTTCATCAAATCATTGAACCATCTCATGCTCGTTCAATATCTGTTGTATTAACGTTCATGTCCATTTGCACTATCGTTCATACCCATTTGCATAATAAATCATAATCATTCATAATCCATTTGCATAATAAGTCATAAACATCATTTCCATATTAAATCAATTATCATTATCATCCATAATTGTTTCATATTCATCTCCATTAATAAATCAATTATCATAGTCATTGATTATTATTTTATAATAAACTAATTATCATAACTTGCATATTAATCATATCATTTGCATAAATCATTCATGAAATATTGCATTTTAGTAAAGCATCTTTAATCATTTTATTCATATTTAATCATTTAGGTACATTTTAATCTAATAACCCTTTATCACTTTCATTCTCATCCATAACATTTAACCCAACAATGTGGGATAATGGAATTTCCTTCTCTCACATCTTTTATCCCACATTTCATCTTCAACCCCTCTCCATCCTCAAGGAACTCCTATTTAAAATGGGATTTCCCTCTCATTTGGGCTCTCACAAAATTTGCTCACAAATTTACATACTCATATCATCTTTGCATCTTGATTGCATTTCTCATTCACCATAGCCTCTTTATTGCACATTGTGCTCATAAAATCTAAGATCAAATGCATAAACAAATATCTTGGTGATAGGGAGACAATGGAGATTGATTTCTTTTAAAAGCATTATTTTGTTTCTGTAGTTTAGATTTGCACTTCTGGTTTTTCTTTTAATTAGAATGGCTCTATTGATGTGGGCATGAAATGGTGGTTCTTAACTCCATAGAACCTGGTGAACCCGACGTGAATGAGCTTTGAGTATCATGAAATCTGCATGTTCCTGAAATCTGCATGGAATAGATCTTATATGCTTCATGAAATCTGCATAGAATAGATCTTATACGCTTCTAAAATCTACATGTTCCTGGTCATTGTGTTTTTATTTTAACGATATTTATGGACATGTTTTCCTTTTGTCTTTAATCAAAGCGAGTCTTGCATGGCAGCCTGTTGATGTAAATATTCTGCGAACATGGGCAATTTCTCATTATCAGATTTTTAGCCTCTGTTGTTTTTGGTTGGTTTTGATTCTGTCCTGTGAACTGCCATCTAAGTTATCACATTCGAGCTTTTTTGCATGCATATGTTAGTGACAACTCCCTCTTCTGAGCTACATGTCATTTTCGCTTGAGTATCTTTCAATTAATAATCTTTTTGTGTAACCTGAATTACATGCCGCAGATCTAGGCTTTTTGCAACAAGCATAACACAATAAAATCTCGGTCAAAATAATTTGGCTTTCAGTTAACAGGGCTTTAGCGACTTTTAAGCAAATCCTGTTCTCTTTCAGCAAGCGACATCTGTTTTAAGGATTCCTGTTAAGTAGTTCATGCACCTTGTGCTTGCATCTGTTCTTTTCCAGTAATCATGACCTTCCATGCAACCACATCTATTTTGAGGCAGCTTGTAAATGGTTCATGCGCCTTGTCTGAGTTTTAAATGCATGAATGTTGCATGCTGTGTTTGAGCTTCCACATTTTTAGATTTCGTTTGATTTAGTTTAGCTTTTTATGATACATTTCGATTACTTAGTCTAGTCCTTAACTTTTTAACATTTTAACATACTTAAAAAAAAAAAAGCACTCTAAATACATTCCTTAGTGTAAATTTAGTTTAGTCTTTTTCATTTTAATTTTAGTCTAGTATAGTTTAGTTTTTAAATTAGTTTTAGATTAAGTTTTTTTTTTTTAATTAGTGTAGATGAATTTTAATTCAGTTTTAGATTAACTTTAAACTAGTTGATAATTTAGTTTTAGATTAACTTTACTTTAGTTTTTAATTTAGTTGTTAATTTATATTTAGATTAATTTAATTTAGTTTTTAGATTAATTTAGTTGTTAATTTAGTTTTAGAATAATTTACATTTAGTTTTTCATTTAGTCTTTTTAGATTAAATTAGATTTAAGATTAATTTGTAATTTAATTTTAATTTAGTTTTTAGATTAATCTAGTTTTTAGAATAATTTTAATTTAGTTTTTAGATTAATTCTAATTTAGTTTAGATTAATTTAATTTTAGATTTACTTTTTTTTTAGTTTTAAGATTTAATTTTAACATTTAGTTTTTAATTAGTTTAGATTTTGATTAATTAGATTAAATGATGTTTTCTGTTTTAGCTTCGTTTGGATTTTAGGTCTAATTTTAGTTTGTTTTTCTTGCAGGTTCGTTTGACAAAGAACTGAAAATCAAAACATATGCTTGTCAAAGAGAGGAGGCATG
Organism: Sequoia sempervirens; assembly: GCA_007258455.2. NCBI lineage: Eukaryota > Viridiplantae > Streptophyta > Pinopsida > Cupressales > Cupressaceae > Sequoia > Sequoia sempervirens. The sequence continues at coordinate 35,315 of VDFB02101642.1, forward strand.
AAACTACTAATGATATTTTGATGCAGGACGTTCGTCGAATATATGATTTTGAAACCAATTGTCTTTTAGATTAGAAAACACTTCAATTGGTGCATTAAAAATGAACAATTGTCTTGTTCCACATAGGCTTAACTAGGGGGTCAATGAACACTGTTTGCTGTGCTTGAGATGGTAGGGAGTATGCTCTCACCTTGTGCAAAACTTGGTGATCAAAAACCAAACCCATCTATTTTATGTGTCACCCTAATTTAATAATCAAAGTATCCTCTCCCCTTGCACACTTGTGTGATCCTGGGTGCAAGAGAAACAATTATTGACTCTAGAACTTGGGCCTGTTCTAGTGGGAAAAAGTACTCACCCCAGGACGACTCAGACTAGTAGCACCTTGAACCTGAGGGACTTCCAGCCGGTATATAAAAGTGGATTCTTGGGGAAAGCCCAAGAATCATGCGTATGGTTCCGACGAGATGGATCCGAAGGGGACTCTCGCCGCATGGATCATGCCCTACGAACAAAATGCCCTTACTAAACACCTATTGTTTTAGAAGCCAACCATTTTTCAACCATTGCTTGGTATAGTGCAGGGTACAGTATCATGCCCGAAGACACTCACTACTAATCCCCTTGAGTAGAGATAGCAATTCTTGGGAAGTGACTACCCAAGAATCCAAAGTTGGTGTGGCCGAATGACGTTAATGAGCCGTGGAGGGAAGCCAGTGCCACCAAACTTCTAAGCTATCCACTCTCGAGAAGGAAAGGTGTTTAGCACCAATCCGGGGTATATCAGTGGGCTATATCAAGTATACAAACCCTTGGCCTATTGGCCTATTAGGATTGTGCTTGTCTCATGTGCGTTTGCATACACCAAAACATTGCGCTTGTCAAGTGTTTTCTAGATTTTCAAACAGTATTCACCACATTCACAAATCTGAACACAAACAATCGACCTCAAACAAACATCACACCAAGAAACTTGCAACATCTCAAACTTTGCAAACCTCAAAAGGTCCAACAACATAAACATCCCACGTGAACCTATCACTTAGATTTCTTGGGGTCATCATCCTTTAGTTTTGATCTTCCAATCATTGCATTCCACCTAGCCCTTGCATATTCACGGTCCTTACATATTCCTATCCCTTTCATCCTAGTTCTTGCATGTTCCTAGTCTTGCATACATAGGTCACATTACATAGTCCTTGCATACATATATCATTCCACCTAGTTCTTTCATGTTCAACCCCTTTTGCATATCAAGACCATCTCACCTAACCTTTGCATGTTCTAAGAATTTAGCCCTTTGCATATTCATCATCGATCAAATAAAACCTTTAGCTTGCACTTAGGCTACTCTTCCTAGGTCTTGAAATCAAACTATTGGCTACCTATCACCTGCATCACTTGAGGTTCACCATCCTTGAGTTAGGGAAACATACCATTATCCTTTAGTAGGGAAATCCTTTTGGAGTCCATCATCTCCTACATACCCTCTCTTGATCATTGGTCCTTGTGTCTATCCATCATAGCACAAGTAAAGCCTTTACATCATAACCAACTTCAGACCTAGAGTTTCCTTTGAGCTCTTGCATTCTTAGCTTGTCATATTATACCATACCATTTTCATATCCCATCTTAGAATCATATCCTTTTCATTTACATCCTAGTCTTAGGTCTCATACATTACCTTGGATTGAAAATCAGAACAAATCACCTATGACCCCTAGAACAAGAGCAAAAATGTTTCAAGAAGAAGGGAACCCTTGGGGAAAAAACTTTGATGGGGAAGATCACATCAATGTTGCAACTAGTGAAACAAGTGAAACTGATAGTGAATAAATAACACAATCCACCATAAATGAAGCTCTTAATGATAATAGGTTCACTAAACTTCTTACAGAGGTGGTCAAATGTAACCCAAAACAATACTTCAAGGCCCTTGTTGAGGAAGGAATCAAAATGCCTCCTGATTTTGACATATCATTACTCACAATGAATGACCAACCTAAATCTAGTGAATCTAAGAATCCCAAAACAAACAACGATGGTAGGATCAAAGATCATAGACCCTTTTATCTACAACTTGGTTACAAGTGATCTTCAAAGACATCAAAACCTGCAATTAGAAATGATCCTATTTTGGATGAGCTTAGAACATTACGACAAGAATTGGATACTCTCAAGAACAGTAAAACATTGACTCACAAGTTCTCCATTGAAGACATATGTCCTTATCCCTTCGATCCAAGCATACCAATGCCACCTTTTCCTAACCATTGGGACATACCAAAACTTGAAAAATATAATGGAAAAGGAGATCCTAAGCACCACTTAAGACAATTTTGTGCCACTACCATGGAATTCACAGTTGATGAAACGTACCTTATGAGATTATTTCCTCACAGTCTAGGAGGAGAGGCTATGGAATGGTTTTCACGATTACCCTCGACCATCAAATCTTTTCAAGAATTGGTTGATAGATTTGTATCCAATTATAGTTTCAATTGTGACCTTAAAGTGAGCATGACAAACCTTTTCAACACTAAACAAAAACAAGGTGAATCTTTTGTGTCATTTTTACAAAGATGGAGACATTTAACAAAACGATTGCATTATTCCATTCCTGATCAAGAATTGGTTGACCTCTTTTGTCGAAATTTGAACAAAGAAATCAGAAGGGAACTTCACCTCAAATGATTGGATTCCTTTGAAGAATCCATAGAAATGGGATTTCAAATTGAACAAACCCTCATCGATGATGGAACTATTAAACTTAATAATGACAAAGATCAAAAATAAAATTCAAACTATAAGACCCCTTTTTGGGTTAAGAACAAGAATGTAGTCAATGACGGAGTTGTCAATGCAAAAACAACTAAAACATCATTGCCTGTTTACAATCTCAAAGGTCCATCTTCAGATAAAGGCAAAGAGAAACAAAGAAGTTTCCCTAAACGAAATTTTACACCATTAGGACAATCACTTGAATTTGCATTAAAAGAACTTCTTGAAACCAATATTATAACATTACCTGAAATAAAAGAATATAATCCACAAGTCAAACCCCCATGGTGGAATGAAGATCACTTTTGCGACTATCATAGACATAAAGGACATAAGACAAATAGCTTCAATAATCTTTGACATTTAATATAGGACCTTATTGATAACAGTAAGATAGCAGTTGACAGACACACTCCTTCTGGTAACTCTGATCGCGAGGTATTTAAAAACCATTTCCCTAAGCATGACAAGGATAAAGGAAAGGCTCTTGAATCTGGTGATGGTGTAAACTATACTACTGCTAAGTATGATTATACCATACATAACATCAGTGAGGCCGATAATCATGTCAACACTTTCATCATAAAAGGAAAAGAACCTGATTGCAAGGTTACTACCCACAAAGGCACTGTTACCCTTAAAGGTCCTAATGCAAAAACTGCTCCACCCACTTCACAATACAACCTCATAGAGCACTTGGGAAAAACACCCACACAAATTTCTATACTCGAGCTGCTACGCCTATCTCTTGAGCATAAAGCTATCTTAGATAAAGCGCTTGCTACTGCTACAGTGCCTAAAAACCTACATGTAGATCAATTCCAAGCTATGGTGGGACACATCACTTCTCCTCATACTCTCACTTTTACTGAAAATGATGATTCATCCCTTCGACAACCACATAATGCAGCTTTACACATTGACGTCCTCATCCATAATGTTAAGATCAAGCGAGTTTTGATAGATGGAGGAGTAGGCCTTAATATTTGCACTCAAGAATTGATCACAAAATTAGGGTTCTCTGAAAATGCAGTTGATCCAAGTAAAAAGATTACCATAAAGGCATATGATGAAGAGGAACAATCATCTAAAGGATCAGTTACTCTACCAATTAGAATTGGCCCTGTGGTAAAGGATGTAGTTTTCCAAGTCATTGATCTCCTACTGACCTATAATATCCTCCTTGGAAGACCTTGGATTCATGCAATGCAAGCAGTACCTTCTACATACCACCAGTGCATTAAATTCCCCGACAATGGTGTTGAAATCATAATACGAGGAGATCCAAACCCTTTCATGTATTGCCATAAACTAAGCCCTAAAACTGAAATCACTATCCCAAGCAATCGTGAAGCATTTCCTTCCCAAGCATATGTTGATCCTGAGTCCTTAAAAGCATCTTCCTCAAAATCCAATGCAACAGAGATTAAAATACAAGTAAAAGAACAAGGAGTAGGAGAATATACCTTGAATCATGCCCTTTGGATTGGAAAGCTACCTTTATCTCCCCACACCTATGGCAAATCACAAATGACTAAGACCACATTAGATGCAAATACTACAATGATTTGTAAATCAACTACTTTCAAAAAATGGGGAGCCCTTTATAATGAAACAAAAGAAGCTGATCTCCTAAACTAGTTATACAAAGATGAAGATACAAAAAAAGAACATATTGAAATAAAGATTCCTGTTGAACAATATGGTAAAGGATTTGATATTATGAAACAAATGGGATATGATGGTAAAAGTCCTCTTGGCTTACAGAAATAGGGTATCTTGGAACCAATACAACCTACTCATACGTAAAAAGTCCCTGGTTTAGGATATGATGCACATAAATATAAGACCTTGAGTACCGCGTGTGCTTCAAGTAAGGAAGTAGAGTCCTCTAATGCTACACAAACAAATGAGGAAAGTGCCATCGATGAATTCATTGACATTTATGATTATGATAGTGTCCCTACCCTTGAACCTGATCATAATATTTGTACCCTTGAATCCATACAAAATCTTGACTCGAATCATGATTCTTTACCCTTGGTTCACCTCGAACTCATTGATTTCGATCAAAAGGGACCACCACAATTGGATGTATTTGAAAATGATGAGGAAATCATAAATTTTCTAGGAGCACGAGAAGACACACCCCTTGAGGATCATAAAGCAGGATTCATCATAGATCTCAATAGTGCGGCTTATTTTGGGGGGAGTGCCAAGCCTTTCAGTCGCAAAATTATTGAAAATATAAATAGGTCTTCTAGTGAAAATTGCTCTGTGACACTATTAGACCTGGAAAAAGTAAAAATAAAGGATGTATCCAAGGGTGAAAAACTCTCTGAGGCGCCCGAGGATGGAATGCTTGACACACTTCCCTTAGCAGTATATCATAAAAAATCATCTATGTTGGTGGAGAAGACAGTACCAACAAATCTGGGCACAGAAGAAAAACCAAAGATAATTCATTTAGCAGAATCATTAACACCTGAAGAGAGAATAAAGCATATGTATTTTTACAAGGAAAGATAAGTTAACTTTGCATGGTCCTATGCAGATATGCCAGGACTTGATCCAGATCTAGTAATGCATCACTTGTCTTTACCACCGGGGGCAAAACCTGCTAAACAAAAGTTGAGAAAAATGCACCCACACATTGCTCTATTGGTAAAAGGTGAATTACAAAAGTTGCTAGATGTGGGATTTATCAGACCTGTTGACTATGCTGATTGGATTTCAAATTTAGTACTAGTTTCAAAGCCTGATGGGGGCATCTGAGTTTGCACAGATTTTAGAGATTTAAACAAAGCTTGTCCTAAGGATGACTTCCCACTTCCAAACATTGACATGATAGTGGATTTGACAGCAGGGCACAAAATGTTATCCCTCATGGACGGTTTCTCAGGCTACAATCAAATTAAAATTGCTCCTGAAGATCAAATTAATACAACATTCACTTGTCCTTGGGGAACCTTATGTTGGAATGTCATGCCCTTTGGGTTGAAGAACGCCAGAGCTACCTACCAACGTGCAATGACCACTATCTTCCATGACATGATGCATAACTATTTGGAAGACTATGTAGATGATTTGTTGGGAAAATCCTACACCAGAGCGGGACATCTAGAGATCATGGATAAAATTTTCACAAAATTAGAACAATGCAAGGTCCGATTGAATCCAAAGAAATGTGCCTTTGGGGTAACCTCTGGTAAACTCCTTGGATACATTGTATCATCTAAAGGAATTGAAGCTAATCCTGCAAAAATAAAGGCTATACTTGAAATGCCTCCGCCTAAGAATATCAGACAGTTGAGATCATTACAAGGAAAACTTCAATCTATCTGTCATTTTATAGCACAACTTGCATATAAATGTCAACCCTTTCAGCATCTGTTACACAAGAATGTTTCATTTAGATGGGACGACAAGTGTGAACAAGCTTTTTAGAAAATCAAAGAATATCTGATGACACCACTAGTATTAGTACCTCCTACAGATGGCAAGCCTTTACTTCTATATATATCCACAACCACCACAGCACTGGGGGTACTTTTGGCACAACATGACTCTAAAGGAAAGGAACGTGCAATCTATTACATCAGTTGTACTCTAGTGGGATACGAGCTCAATTATAGTCCTATTGAAAGAGCATGCCTTGCTATAGTTTTTGCATCACAGAAGCTGAGACATTACATGATTACACACCAGACAAAGCTCATTGCAAAAATTGATCCTCTTAAGTACCTCTTGAACAAAGCAACACTCACAGGACGATTAGCTAAATGGGTGATGATTCTTAGCGAGTTTGATATTGAGTACATAGAAAGAAAAGAAATCAAAGGACAAGCTATCACAGATCAACTTGCTGATGCTCCTATGACAGATGATCATCCTCTTATTATAGAGTTTCCTGATGAATCAATCTTCAACATGGAATCTACACATCTGTGGACTTTATATTTTGATGGCTCGTGCACACAAGGTGGTTCTAGCACTGGAATTCTCTTTGTCACTCCGCAAGGGGATTGTATACCTAAAGTTTATAAGATACAGTTTCCATGTACCAACAATATTACAGAATATGAGGCATTACTTTCTGGGCTCCGTATAGCTATGCAATGGAAGATCCTTGAGTTGCATGTTCTTGGTGATTCTCAACTAGTGATCAGACAAGTTAATGATGACTATAAAACAAAAGATGAAAAATTGATGCCTTACAAGAGAATGGTGGATGAATTCAAGGCCTATTTCACATCAATCTCTTTTGAGCAGATTCCCTGAGATAACAACAGAGCTGTTGATGCAATGGAAACAATTGGTTCACTTGTAGAAATGCCAAGTAATGCCACTTACTGTGAGTTCCTAGTGGAACCTCTTTTGGAACCTGCTTACAATATACCACAATATGAAATGATTTGTCTCATTGTTGGTCCTAATTCCCAATGGTATGGGGATATTTATACCTATCTTCGAAATAACACCTTGCCATCAAACCTATCTAATAAATCCCGTAAAACCTTTATCCATCAAGCTTCCCGCTATGTGATCTTAGCTGATACCCTTTACCTCCGAGGTCTCGATGGTACTTTACTCAGATGTCTTGAGCACGATGAGGTCAAAATTTCTTTACAAGAAGTACATGAAGGTATATGTGGGGCACATTCTAGCGGTCCTACCTTAGCCAAGAAACTCTTGCGTATGGGTTATTATTGGCCTACAATGGAAAAGGATGCTTATCAGTTTGTTAAAAAATGCAAGCAGTGTCAAAAACATGCAAACTTGATACATGCTCCTGCACATGAATTGCAGTCTCTTGCTACACCATGTCCCTTTTATCAATGGGGACTCGATCTCATGGGAAAAATCCATCCACCTTCATCCAATGGTCATAAATTCATTCTCATTGCCACCGACTATTTCATGAAATGGATTGAAGCTGTTCCTCTCACTCATATCACTGGAAAATAAATAGCCACCTTCCTACTGAACTACATCATATGTCGTTATGGCGTTCCTCTATCCATCATCACAGATAATGGTCGTCCATTCAAAAATTAGGATGTCCGTGAACTCTGTGAGAAATTCCATATACAACATCATTTTTCCACACCTTACTATCCTCAAGGTAACAGCTAGGCTGAGGCTTCTAATAAAACCATTCTCAAAATTCTTAAAAAGATAGTCAATGAAGTTGGTCGAGATTGGAATATTCAATTGAGTCCTGCATTGTGGGCTTATCGCATGAGTGTCCGCACTCCCACAGGTGCTACCCCATATTCCCTTGTCTATGGCTCTGAAGCCATCTTTCCCATCGAGGTCGAGTTGCCCTTTTTGTGCGTCTCTTTGGACAATCAAATCAGTGATGAAGAATACCGAGTTTCCCGTTTGCAGGAGTTGGAACTTTGGATGAACGAAGACAAACTGCTTTCAATCATCTTAGAGCATACTAGCAATAGATGTGTCAAAGTTATAATTAGAAAGTGAAACCACGTACATTTGAGGTTGGGGATCTTATTCTTCGTGAAAATCCTCACACTCAACAAGACAGAGAAAAGAAGGGTAAATTTGAGCCTAACTGGTTGGGTCCATACGTTATCACTGCTGTGTATGGATATGGGGCATACCAGTTATCCTCTCCAAAAGGTGAATTGCTTAGTGATCCCATCAATAGTATGCACATTCACAACTTTTATACCTAAATGCTTCAGAGGGAAATCTTTTCAAAGTCCTGAAAAAATACAAAAAAAAGGAAAAAAGTCCTAAAAAAATACAAAAAAAGGGAAAAAAGTCCTGAAAAAATACAAAGAAGAAGAAGAAGAGAAATCCATTCGTTTAATGGTGAAAACCACTTCGGTGGCACCTTGAGCAAGTACCATGGTGAAAACTGAGAAATCAGTGCCATGTGTAGAGGCTTTGCTCCTCTTTCCTTTGGATCTCTACTTGATCTTTTCATTCCCTTTTCATTCATCCTCCACTTCATAATGACCTTTTCACACTCACCATGACTTGTGAATTGTTCAACATTCCCCTCGCTTGCTTGCTTTGCCACGCATACTAGGTTGGTCCTATCCCTCACTGGGGCATCTCCTTAACCTTAGCTATGGGTTAAGATACTGAGCATCTCGCGGTCAGAGAAACTACCCTCTTTGTCTATCTGCTTGTCTATTTTTCGTCATAAAATGTCTTGAAAAAATCCAAAAAAATCATAAAATGTCCTTAAAAAAAAGCCAAAAAAATCCAAAAAAAAATTCATCAAATGTCCTGAAAAAATCCAAAAAAATCATAAAATGTCTTGAAAAATCCAAAAAATCATAAAAATGTCTTGAAAAAATCAAAAAAAAATCATAAAATGTCCTAAAAATCAAAAAATCATAAAATGTCTTGAAATAGTAAAAAACCCATAAAATGACATGAAATAATCCAAAAAAATCATAAAATGTCCTAAAGAAATCCAAAAAAATCAAATATTCCAAAAATCCAAAAAAAATCAAAAAATCCAAAAAACGGTGACACTTTCAGACCACCACACGGCTTTGAAGTTCAACAAAATCAAAACATGCAAGTGTTGACAATCAAGCAAACATTATAACATATCTATCAACCCATTTTACAAATCCAACTGAACGCATAAACTGTAACAAGAATCAATTCTACATCGAAGTAGAACCCCTGTTTGTTTGTTGATCTTTGCTTATTTTATGATTTTCTCTTTAGTGACATGTCTTTTAGCTTCTTCAAGATGTCTTTGACTAGAGAGGCAAGGATGGGGCATGTTCATTTGTTTGCTGTTTGTGGATTGTTTCTTATTCACAGGATGACCCGTCTTAGGACATGGTTATCTAAAACCATCGAGGACCTATGAGTCTAATGTGGATGAGAGCATTCCTTGTTTGATAGTGTCTTCCATGCAATAAGTATTCAGGTAATCTAAGGTTCTTATACCTAGATGCTTATACTTCATTACTAAATAAAAATGCAAACAATATTCAGGTCATCTAGATGTTCATGTTATCTAGACGCTTATACTATTTTGCGACATAATAAGCTCAACGATGATAAAAGCACTTAAAAGGAACAAGAGGCTTCATCACCTTCATTCTCTTCCATCTTGCATTTCATTTTCTTCATCTTTCTTGTCACAGAGAAATCAATCAATTGCTTAACTCACTGATATATGTCTCTTGAATCAAATCTCAAATCAATCAACCTGCTTCTCAAAATTTCATGTCCCCTTAACCGATTAGTCAATCCATCATTGCAACACCTTGTCTTGTGTAAGCATAATTCTCAATCAGCTTAATTAGCTCAATCAACTTCATCAGCTCATCAACCTGGCTATACTAATCATTTGCATCGATTGTTCAGTTATGCCCATCAACTGTGCATTTTCATCAAAATGTACATCATTGCTTTATCACTTGCGCAATATCAGGTATCTAATCACTTTCTAGACATCTATTGAGAGATTAATCTTCTTACAATCTTGTTCGATCAATCTCTCGAGGGGGCATATCATTCTTATCATAATCCTTACCAAGATATCTTTGGGGCATGTATCAGTTGATCAATCTTTTTCTTTGAAACAACGCGACAAGCTGCATTGTCTCAAAGAGGGGCAAAATGTAGACACTCAAATTTGTCCTCACAATCGTAACGATATTCGTCTATTGATTAAATAGATATTATTATTTACTTAATCAATTCATTCAATACTTTCTTCTATTCATGCATTTCATCAAATCATTGAACCATCTCATGCTCATTCAATATCTGTTGCATTAACGTTCATGTCCATTTGCACTATCGTTCATACCCGTTTGCATAATAAATCATAATCATTCATAATCCATTTGCATAATAAGTCATAAACATCATTTCCATATTAAATCAATTATCATTATCATCCATAATTGTTTCATATTCATCTCCATTAATAAATCAATTATCATAGTCATTGATTATTATTTCATAATAAACTAATTATCATAACTTGCATATTAATCATATCATTTGCATAAATCATTCATGAAATATTGCATTTTAGTAAAGCATCTTTAATCATTTTATTCATATTTAATCATTTAGGTACATTTTAATCTAATAACCCTTTATCACTTTCATTCTCATCCATAACATTTAACCCAACAATGTGGGATAATGGCATTTCCTTCTCTCACATCTTTTATCCCACATTTCATCTTCAACCCCTCTCCATCCTCAAGGAACTCCTATTTAAAATGGGATTTCCCTCTCATTTGGGCTCTCACAAAATTTTCTCACAAATTTACATACTCGATCATCTTTGCATCTTGATTGCATTTCTCATTCACCATAGCCTCTTTATTGCACTTTGTGCTCATAAAATCTGAGAGCAAATGCATAAAAAAATATCTTGGTGATAGGGAGACAATGGAGATTGATTTCTTTTAAAAGCATTGATTTGCTTTTAATTAGAATGGCTCTATTGATGTGGGCATGAAATGGTGGTTCTTAACTCCATAGAACCATGCATTTTTATGGCTCTACAATGACCATTGACAAGCAACTTAAATCTGACAGGATCAATGGTAGTGAGCTGAACAACATCATTGGAGAAGACTTCACCAACCTCATATGGTCCTAGCCACCTTGTTTGCAGCTTACCAACATTATCTTGATATCTAGAGTCATAAAGGAGCGCCCAACCACTTGGCTAGAATTTCTTGTCCTTTATGAATTTATCATGCCACTTTATTCTCTGATTCTGCACTACCTTTGTGTGATGCAGGGCTGACTTCCTCATCTCATCCAAAGCATTCAGTTGCATGATTTTGTCCTTCTGTGTCTCAGAGATGTCTATCCTAAGATCTAATGCAGTCCTAAGAGTTTTATGCTTAAACTCTATAGGCATCATGGCTGTCTTTCCATACAACAATTCAAAAGGAGTGAAACCAGTGGTTGTCTTCTAGCTAGTTCTATAGGCCCAAATAGCTTCTAGCAACCTATTTTCCTAGTCTTTTCTATGAATAGCCACTTTTTTGGTCAAGATAGCTTCAATTTCTCTATTGGTCACCTCAGACTGCCCATTGGCTTGAGGGTGATAGGGGGTAGACTTTCTATGCCTTATGTTGTATTCATTGACCAGTGCTATAACAAGGGTTGATGTGAATTAAGACCATTGATCAATCACTATCTCTCTTGGAACCCCATACCGTGTGAAAATTTCCTCATAAAAAAATTCTGCAACCTTATTATCTCTTGCATGCTTCATTGCTTTAACTTCAACCCACTTGGTCACATAATCAGTGCAAACCAAGATATAAGATTTACCATTTGATAGAGGGTCAATGGGTACTACAAAATCTAATCCCCATTTATCAAATGGAGTGATTACTACCTGGGGGTAAAGGGGCATCTCATCAGATTTGGTTGGCCAGCCCATCCTCTTGCATCTATCACACTTCCTTGTATGTTTCCTTGCATCCTTGTGGAGTGTGGGCCAGTAATACTCTGTGTCCAGAATCTTCGTTATTGTCCTCTTGGCTGCAAAATGCCCTCCACAGGGTTCATTGTGACATGCATGCAATATATCATATGTCTCATCTTCCCGCACACATCTCCTCATGACATGGTCTAGTCCAGTGTAGAACAAACATCCTGCAATCCATGAGAAAGGAAAAGTTTTCTCAATGAGCACCCTTCTCTCTTTTGGGGAGAAATGAGGAGGAACTCTCCCTGTGACCAGATAATTAGCTATGTCAACATACCAGGGTGTTTGCACACTGATGGAAAATAAATGTTCATCAGGGAAAGAGTCATCAATGACTTGAGTATCTTCTGATGTAGTCAGTCTAGAAAGAAATTCTGCTACAACATTGGCCTTCCCTAGTTTATCAACAATGGTTATGTCAAACTCCTACATCAACAACAACCATCTTGCTAGCCTACTTGAGATCAGGGGATTATTCATCAGGTACCTAATGGATGCATGGTCTGTGTGCACAAATATCTGATAGCCTGTTATGTAGTGCCTAATTTTTTTAAGATCATAGATCACTGCCACCATTTCCTTTTGTCACTGTATAATTAAATTCAACTCCTTGTAGGTTTTTGTTGACAAAATAAATAGCATTCTCAATTGCTCCTTCTTTCTATTCCAAGACTGCTTCTATAACATAGTCTGATGCATCTGTATGAATATGAAAGGGAAGCTCCCAATTAGGACCTTTGAGTACAAGAGCATGAGTTAAAGCTGCTTTCAAATAAGAGAATTCCTTGTCACAATCTTCTGTCCATTGGAACTCAACATCTTTAGTTAGGAGATTGTACAATGGTGCTGCCATTTTGTTGAAATCTTTGATTAAACACCTATAGTAGCCTACATGTCCCAAGAAAATCCTAACATCTTTTTGTTTTGTAGGAATAGAAAGGTTGGTAATCGCCTCAATCTTAGCTGGGTCCACTTGAATTCCCTTGTGAGAGATGTAGTGGCCAAGGACTACTCCTTCCTGCATCATCATGAAGCACTTTTCACTGTTTAAGGATAGATTATGGTCTTCACATCTTTGCAAAACCTTTTTCAGTTTCTCTAATACTTCATCAAAATCTGCACCATAGGTGGTGAAATCATCCATGTAGATTTCCATGCATTAATGTGAAATGTCTGAGAAGATACTAATAACTGCTCTCTGGAAAGTTGCAGGTGCATTGCAAAGAATAAATGGAAGCATTGAATAGGCATAAGTGCTCTAGGGACAAGTAAAATTTGTCTTCTCCTAGTCCTCAGGTGCAATTTGTATTTGATTATACCCATTGAATCCATCTAAGAAAGAAAAGTACTGCTTTCCTGCAGGTGAATCCAAAACTTGGTCTATGAAAGGAAGGGGAAAATGATCCTTTTTGGTGGTAGAGTTAAGCTCCCTGTAGTCAATACAAACTCTCCATTTTCCTCCCTTCTTAGGTACAATAACCAAAGGAGAGACCCATTGGCTGTCTAAAATAGGGTAGATGAATCTTGCATCCAATAACTTATGTAGTTCTCCTTTGTCAATCTCCCTTAATGCAGGATTGATCCTCCTTTGTGGCTGCCTTACTGGGGTGCAATCTTCTCTAATGTAGATCCTATGTGTACAAAGTTTAAGATCTAATCCTTTCATGTCATGATAATCCCATGCAAACACAAATTTATGCTTCTTTAACAAGTCGGTCAGGGACAATTGCTGCTCTTGAGTAAGCTTGTTATTAATGTTCAAATACCTCCCTTCTGACACTTGCAATTGTGTGGTTAACTCTACCATAGCCATTTCACTAATGCTTGGCATTTTGAGCTCATGTGGCAGCAATGTATGAGACATACTTGTTGTTGCAGGAGTAGGTAGGAGTGTCTGCAGTGGTCCAGCAGAACCAGACTCAAAATTAGGTAATTCCTCATGTATCTCATAGTTGTTCTGAATTATATTGGATAATATGTCATCCTCTTCCTATATCTACAAGAAAGGACTCCTACCTATCATCATGAGTTGTGCCATTGAATTGATTTCCCTGGCTTCTTCACCAACATGTGGCTAGACAAGATTATCTAAATCATGAGATGGATGAGTAGGAGGATAAAGAGCAAGATTTTTAGTACGTCTACCATCAGAAATAGTCATGTTCCCTACCCGACATCCAATGTAGGCATCTGCTGTGGCCAACCATGGCCTTCCCAAAATGATGGGATACCCTCCTAATGAACCTTTAGGAGAAAAAATCATGAAATATGTTGGATATTCCCAAGAATCTAGTATGACAACAAGGTCTTCTACTACACCATCAGGTTTGATAGTGGAACTGTTAGCAAGCTGCAGGACAGTAGGAGTAGGCCGCAGATTTGTAACATTCAATTGCTGCAGGATATCTCGAGTCATTACATTAATAGCTGCCCCCAAATCTATTAGAGAATTCTTCACTTGGATCCCATTTATGATGACTTCAACCATAGCACTACCTGGGTCAGTGTATTTAGGAACGATCACTTTCCCAAGCATAATATCTGCCAAATGTCCTACCACATGGATAGTAGTGGGGTATTTCTTTTTCCTTCCAGACTTTTTGAGGCATGCTTCCTTTATTTCCTTGCTGTATATAGGAACATCTTTTATAGCCTAGAACAAAGGTATCTTAACACATAAATGCTTCAATTGATCCAAAATATCAAAGGTTGTTTCTTCCTTTTGTTTGACAACTTCTAACCTTTGAGGAAATGGTGGTTCTGGATTAGATTGTAGAACTGGTTTAGGATTGGTGGACACACTTGGCTGAGCAGGTGTTTTAGATGGATTTTGAGGCTCCTCTTCTTCCATACGAAGCTCTGTGATGATAGGGGTGGAAGGAGACTGCAAAGTTGTTCTTGAATGCAGGTGGATATCACTCACACTCATAGCATAGGTAGGGAATTGATTAGGATCTACAGAATAGACTGGCTGCTGCTGTGGTTTGTTATTTGGGTTAGGTGTGGGTTGAGCTGGTAGTTGAGTAGGTCTAGGTGTGTTTCAACTTGAGCTAGTAGGAGGAGGCATTATAGTAGGTTGATAGGGTTGAGAAGGTGGATACATGTAATTGGTTGTCTGGTTCGGCCATTGCTGTCCTCCCCTCCATTGAGATGTTTGTTGCTAGTTTCCTAGAGGTGGCTGCCAATTCCCCTAAGGTTGTTGCCACTGGGGTGGAGAGTTTTGGTGATTGGGCTAGGTATTTGGAGGGTTATTCCAAGGTTGTGGTGGGTATCCTCCATAGGTTTCCATTGGTTACTAGATGCATAAGAATTAAAATAAGGCCCAACAAAGGATAATGGATCTGGTGACATACCTTGTCTTGGAGCCCATGGTCTCCTTTGTGCAATGCAATAGACTTGATCATCTTCACCCTGGATTGGCTTGAACTTAGGTGGGATATGCTTACTATCAATGTTAGCTACCATCTTGCATTTACAATCCTTCTTCTTTTGTCTACAATGAGGGCAATATTTTGCCAACATTGCCTTTGCCTCCTTATATTTTTTCTTAGCTTGAAGTGTATCCAGCTACATAGCTAGATTGTTTATAATGTCTTGTTTGGAGTCTTCCAATAAGTGAGTAATCTCCATCCTTGAAACTCCACTGGTAGATGACTTACCCATAGAGGATTGGTAAGCTCTCCCTTTCTTTGAAGCTTCCCTAGAATAGTTCTAACATAGATTCTTGATATCTTCCCAAGAAGCTTGGGTGATATCTCCTCCTCCCATAAGGTCTAAAGCCTCAATGCAACTCTCATTAATCCCTCTCAAGAAGAGTAGCTTTTGGGACTCTTCATTGAGTGTATGATGTGGAGATTTCTGCAAGAAAAACAAAAACCTTGAAACGTAATCCTCCAGACTCTCATCTTCCTTCCGTTGCATCCTAAAGATTTCATCCCCTCTCATGTCATTGTCCCTACAATATTCCTTGTATTTCTCAAGGAACTTTGTCTTCATGTCATCCCAAGTCTGCATGGTATTTATACGTAGGCTCATAAACCATCTTAATGCAACCTCTTCAAGGTGGTAGGAAACAACTTAAGCCTATGAACATCAGTGGTAAAGTCATAGCTTCTGCAGAGGATATCAAACTCAAACAAGAAAGTATCAGGGTCTTCGGTGACAAGTCCATAAAACTTAGGAAGGACTGAAGCAGGGATATTTTTGAGGTTTTCAACTTCATTTTGATGAGCAATGGGGAATGGAAAAGCTGGTTGGTTAGGTCTGTTTCTATTTGCATCACCCATGCTTTCCTGATGGAGTTCCAAAGCAAATGGGTTCTCAATCAGGTTTTGATCTTCAGAGGAAGTTTCAGAACTAGTTAAGTTGGGAAATGCATCAGCAAAAGGGTGAGGCTCTTCTTCTTCTTCGTCTCCTGGTAGATTTGGAAGCTCTTCTAGCTGAAATGGATCATGATCATTAGAAAGGAATCTCCTATAAGCATCTATTCTCCTTCCTCTATGCATGCGATATCAACTCAGTATCAACCAACTCACACAAAGAATTGGTGAAAGAATAGGGGGGTCATTACTTCCTAAATGAGGGGTATACTAAGAATAAACTTTCAAAAATACTACAACATGAAAGAAACTATCAATGACTCTAAAGGACTCCCTAGTTTAACACCATCCTTGACAACGACCCCAAAAATGTTGGCCTCCTACAATGACTTAACAACTAAGCCCTTAAAGCTGTGATTCAGAGATTGGATATCTGATCTGAATAGCTATCTTAATAATCATGAAGGTTCATTTAATTGTCAACCCAGGGATGTAGACTTGAAATGGGTCAACACAGTATGTGTACTAGGAATCCATAGTAGCCATATTCATCCTACAACTAAGAAAGACATAATGTTGAAAGTAAATTGCTTAGAAAGAAGTAACATAAGTATTGAACATCAACCAACAACTATACTAAGCTAAAGTGCATGAAAAAAAATGAAAATCTAAGCAAACGGACATGAAACTACTCTGTCTGCTTTGGCTATAGGAACAGTCACATAATGAAATTCTAGTGGCTGCAGGAACAGACAGTTGCTAGATTCATAACTATTTGCTAGACATAAAAGTAATAATTGAGCTAAAGGATGGAATGCTCACCAAGTGGGCCCCCTTGGATGAGTATCCCTTAAGACAAACTCAGATGCAACAAACTTATAACTTCATTTTATTCATTGAAAAACATGATTATGATAGAGCAACATAACTGTATTACTGAAAAACTAAGAATGCAAGTACAACATCAGATCAATCAATCTCCTAAGAAGGAGCATTCGAGTCTTATTTATAGAAGGAAATATTACTAACTAACTACCTAGCAAGGTGGTCAACTCCAATAGATTAGGAGGACGCCACTTTATGGAAAGCATGGAAAGTGGAAAGGAGGTTATGCCTGCGTGGAATCTAGTCAAGCCGGTTTTCCTTAACGTAGATCTAGCATAACAGTAACTCCTATATTTTCTCAACAAACTATTATGACCATTTACAAGGCAGTTACAATCTTTGATTTGAACTAAGAATTTCCCTCCATTGAGTCTTCCCTCCATTGACCTTTGAATGATCACCTTTTTGACCTTTATGGCGAACAACCAACTGGCAAAATCTTCCTCAATTTTGTAGGCTCTAATTATATCTGCATGACAACATTAGCACACACAACAATTGCATATATATTACTATCTTAAAGTAACATTTATTGATCCACATGTAAAATTAACATAGATAGTTCACATAGCATGTTAATGTCATTTAAATGTTACAAAGATAAGCTTATGCCCAATGTCTATGGTTTTGAGGAAATAACATGAAAATGTCAACATCCAAGTATAAAAGTCTATGAAAACAATAACAAATGGATAATAAACTCTATCAAAATTGAACCATAAATTGGATTCATCAAAAAGCACCTTTTTTAAGCTTTTATCCATAGCAGTGAGGAAATGAACTATTTGATAAAATGCTTGGGTAGACATGTATGGAAAATGTGGTAGCATAGAAAAGATGGTGAGCTGTTTGAAAAAGTGCCTTAAAGAAATTGGGTCTCATGGCGATGGACATCACCATGAGACCACATTTCTTTTAGGCATTTTTTTCAAACAACTCATTGCCTTGTCTATGCTATTGCTTACAATTATTCTTTCATATATTCCTTCCAAGAATCCATAGCATAGACAAGGCAGTGAACTGTTTGAAAAGATGCCTCAGTAAAAAGTGGTCTCATGGAATGCCATGACAAGCAAATGTAATTGGAAGCTGCTCCTAGACTTATTACTTATGCTATGTGAAGTAATTGCATCACTGCTTATATTGACTTTCTAAACAACTATATTGTAGTTGAAATTTTGTCATCTATCAACATCTAGTTATTAGTTATGGAATGCGAAGTAATGCTTTGAGTTTGAAAGATGTGCAATGCAATGTAATCTATGATATGAATATAAACTACACAAATCTATTAAGTATAATTCATTAGTTAAACTCTTTATTCTATTACCTGCGTGTAGGTTTGATTGAATCTACTGGCACTGAGAGGTGTTCCCTCGAAACCTCCAATATTAGCCTATTCAACATCAAAAATCACATATTAAAATACCATTCATAAAACAATGCTATTAACATGTAATATAAATTTATAATTGTTTACTAGTTACATACCTCAACGGTAGGTGCAGTGGAGAAATAAGCAGGTGTAGGGCCGGTGTATCTAGTATCAACATTGTGACCCTGCAATTTTATTAAAATCATAAAACTAAATTAGTTAATCTTGCATTTCAAAATAAAAATTTAATAAATTAAATTCATTGAACATGCTAACTTTTACCTAACTATCAATGACATAGGCCTCATGCAAAATGTCAGTTGCCCTTTCCATCTCCATAGTTGCAGACGGATCCTGCGTAGCAACCTCCTGAGTGTCGGTGAGGTCATATGAACAAGTCGCCCCACAAGATTGACAGAAATGGGATTGAAGACCACCACTCGAAGACTCCCCTGGATGGCACTATAGAATAGGGATGGCATGCTGGATGACACTATAAAATAGGGCTGGCATGCTGGATGACACTCTGGATCAAAGAGTTGATGGCCTGCAAAGTCTCTACGTCGGCACTCTCCTTCGCGATGGAAGGGATGACGATGTGCTCATGAGGCGGCCTAGCAAGAGGTCATCTTCCTTGTCACGTAGGATCTTTTTGTGCATTGGGTCTATCTTGAGACGACCCCCCACCTCTCCCTTGGAAGGCCCTCATATCAAAATAATTTAGGATTTTGTTCAAGATGAACTCACAGTATAGTTTCCTAAGGAAATACTGTGGGACTTCACAATTGTTGCATGGTGGGTAATCAAAAACCATGTACCACCTATCCCAAAAAAACTTCCTAATCTGTTGGTGGTGGCACCAATGAATAGGAAACCTCTTCGCATTGAGGGTAAGATTTGCATTTGACTGTGGGTTAGTGAATAATGATTACAAATCACCTTTTGTAATTTCTAAATCTTTTACATCTTTATATGATAATTTATCTTGGTAATAAGCCCTAGCCGCTTGCCTCCTATCCTGCCAACCAGTTAATTGTTTGCTAATTGAATCTACATGTTTTAACATTTCTTTCAGTGAAGTTGTCAGGGTCATTCTTTTCGTGGTTGAACCATTTGGATCGTTCAACCTCTTGATTAAATCCTCAATTTGTTTTTTATTGTTCTCAATTTCACTCATTAAGTTTTACTGAGTGCCAAGAGGATGTTGAGGGATTGGTGGAGGAGATTGAGGTTGTGGTTGATTAACTTGAGGATTTTGTTGCTGTTGTTGTTGTTGTGCTTGTTCATGATTTTGTTCCTCTTATTGTTGATGTGCTTCTTGAGGATTTTTAGGAGGGTTTGCAGGTTGATTAATATCTACAAATTCAAAAAATAAATATCAAAAACAACCTAAAATTAACAAATTCAAAACAAAAAATAAACAATCCTTACCTCTCAGACCTCCTCATCGACATGGTGACATCCTAGCGATGAAACAACAACCATTGATGAAGAATTTTGCAAAATACCTCCTCCCAAAATGCAAGCACAAAAAATTGGGGTTTTGGTTGCAGGCAAGAAAAAAAACACAGTCAAGTGCAAGAATGAATTCAATTTGTTTTGTTTTTGTTTTTTCTTTTAATAGGTCATAATGCGAGTGCATTATAACACACTCACATTATGGGCTTGTTGTGGCCTAGCCTCAGGCTTGGCACACCAAGCCATAACGCAAGCATGTTATAACGCACCCACATTATGAGATTTTAAAACTTTTTTAAAAATTTGTCCACAAATTGGCGACCCATCTTCATGCACCTGCCCACATATAAAATTCATAAATAACTTTACCTATCTTTAAAGAATAAAATTATGAGAGAATTTAATATTCCTAAGGCTCTGTTAGTTAGACCTTGACTATGCAAGTTTTACTCAGAGTTCATTGTGAAACTATTGTTACAAAGGGACTTATGCATTGGATCTGCAAGAATGGTTAGATTCTAATGATAATTGTTAGATTCACAAAATCAACCTTAATTAATGTTCAAATATCTTTAATCTGATGTATTTATGTATTTCAGAACACAATTTCTTATTTATTATGCTTTAAAATCTATGAATTTTAGGGATTTCAAACCTCAAGATGAAATGGAAAAAAGGAAAGGTTGAGAAAGAGATAGGGTTAGAGAATCCAAGTTCACAGTGATTTGACATAAATATACTTCATAACTGTAAAAAGATATCATTTACCAGCCTGTGCTTCACCATACCCTGCCACAATTACACATAGACGGTGCAAATATCTAAAGGAAATCTTATCATTACAAAGAAGTGCTTCAAATGTACCCAAATCCAGTGCAACATTTGATATTTCAAAGGAAAATGAAAATTTTATAGTCATATATGATTTACAATCAAGGATGACCTTCATTTGACATCATATTTACAATATTTGCAAGTATAAGCAAAAAATTTCCCTATCCAAGCTGCAGGAAACGATGAAGTGAGAAATAATTGGAAATTTTCCAATTACATGCCCCATATTTATCTACAATTTCTAAGCCTGGTCTAATTTCTAGAAGGGATTTCAAATCACTCAGTTACTTTCTATAAAAGATTTAATCATGATATCTTAGAGCTCCTTTACTTTCTCCCCCTGAAAAATGAACTCTTTAGTTGTTTATAAAATATAACATTCATAACATTTATTACAAATGATAAATGGTAGCAGATTCAACTCATCACATGCGTGATGTCAACAAGTAGTCATTGTTAACAACAATTTGAATTACTAGTAAAATGAACAATTTAACAATTATCAAATATCAAGTCATTTGCAAAATTAATTGACATATTCATTTAATTCATAACTTTAGAATTAAATTTACAAATGTATTAATGTTTCCCAAACTCCAACTAAAATGTTCAGTTTTTAGTCGTATTCCTGTGAAAATGAGATTTATTCCTGTCTTTAACATTCATTTCTAGATTTTTCCTTTTAGCAAATTATCTCAAACAATTTTTGGGTTTTGTTCCCCATCCTCTCAAATTTCTAGATCATTTTGAGTTTTTGAATTCCATTAAGAAACGAGGGATATATCAATATTTTATTGATACTGCTTTTTCAAATTTTGAGTTTTTGAGAAATTTCAGGTTTTTGAGAAATTTTGGGTTTTTGGAAAATTTCAGGTTTATGAGATTTTGGGTTTTTTTAAGTGCAACTACATAATTTCTTCCCTTAAAGCATAAAAAACCCACTGAGCCATAACTTTCTTATTTTTAAGTATTTTTAATTTTTTTGAAAAGGAACCCATGTTATTTTTTAGCATTCTTTCCATCCGTGATGAAATCTCAACTTTTTGGGTTTTTGGAACCCAACTACACATTTTGGGTTTTTGGACCCTAGCTGCAAATTTCGGGTTTTTGGACCCCAAATGCACATTTCGAGATTTCGGTTTTTTGGGTTTTCTAACTGCAAATGCATGATTTCTTTCCATAACACATAAAAAACCCCCCAAGCCCTAACTTGCTTATTTTTGAGTATTTTCAAAAATTCCAAAAAGTAACCTAAATTATTTTTCAATGTTCTATCCATCAGTGATGAAATTTTGACCATTTGGAATACCATACTTTGGATTTTGAATTTATGAGAATTTTTCAAGTGTTTTTACCATTAGGGTAATTGAATCTAAGGTTTTGGTAGACGAAAAAAATTGTTGATATGGAAATGCAAGCTAGACCTAAGCCAAAAAAGAGGGTCCTTATTTTTCCAAAAGAAAAATGGGGCATGTTATGAGACTACACAACACACTTGATTTCTTTGGAAGATCTATTATTGCATTAAAATCAACACCAAAAGCTACCAACTCTTGTCTAAGAAGCTTAAATGTTTCACCTAAAATTTTCTACAACTGCTTTTTCTAAGATATACTCGATGGACCATAAATATTGAAAACTCAAAATGAAGAAAAATTTGATAAGCCTTGCACATATAAAAGCTTCTAGCTTTCCATTGAGGAGGTAATGTCCACTTTTACTTAGTTCTAAATCCAAGGAGTAACCAATCCTACAGAATCTCCTTTAGCCAAAACTATAAAAAATTTCTAATTGGGCCAATTGTTTAAAATCATAGAACCTTTCTTTGTAGAAGATTTGGTTTATTGAAGAAGAATTAAATCATGATTACTATTCTATAACTTGTGCTTAATTAAATTCCTCTTTTTAGGGGCATTTAATCCCCTAAAATTCCACAAAAGGATCCTCATTTCTCCCAAAAAGAGAATCACACTTTCCTTGATCTCAAAATTTTTTAATCACTGATCAATTGAATACCAACTACAATCTCTTCCTGAGTTTTTGAGCTACTTGTTTTCGTACCCCTCTTATTTTTTGTTGGTCCTAGAGGCATTTCAATTATCATTGTTTGTGAAATTGAGATATTTTCAAGAGGGGAGGATTCCTCTTCACTTTCATTCAACATTTCATTTACAATTTCTTCTATCAAACCATTGGTATATTTTTGGAAAACCTCTTCTAAAATATCCAAACGATTTTATTTTGTCAAGTTAAGAGTTGCATCTAGGATTTAATCTCTTATTTGTGGTTTTGCAACCCTTAAATCTAGCTTTTCTAGGTCCTTAACTTCATGATGAAGATTATGGAGCGAACTGTGCTGAATATATTCACCAAGAAGATTTTCTTTTTTTGTATTAGACATAATGACTCTGATGTAGTTTTTCTGTCCTCCAATAAGAGATTTAGAACATCTATATTTTCTCAATATTCCTCACCAAAGTCTTGATCCCTTTGATTTTTAACAAGATCCCCCTTTAAACCAAGAAGGTTAGAAGAAAGAACTTTGAAACCAATATGAGTTTTTTGGGAATGATATGTACTAAAGAGATCCTTTATAGAAAGACTGGTATGAAAAGTATTAGAAGCCCCTAGTCTGAACAAAGACTTGTGAAAATGGAAAAACACAAAATTACCCTAAGTCTCCCTTCCTACCTATTTCTTCACAACCTTAAGAGATTCATGCCAAACTCCAAAATTAGATACAATATTTATTGATTGGTGGGTCTATACTTTAAAAATAAATACCATTATCACTTGTAAATAATTTTAATCAAACAAATATTCACTATCTAGTTGTAAAAAGGAGCCAAATGCAATCCCTAATTTCTCTAAAACTATTAATATTTTACCTCACCTCGGTCAAAATGTTGCTAGGAAAGCCTTAGAAGGCTTTTTTAAGTCAAATTTTTTAAGTCTAAGTATTTGGAGTGAATCAAATTTTTTTATAATAGTTATTTGCAAAATGCCTTAGGTTACAAAAAGGGGTGGAAAAAGAAAAGTTACCAATTTCAATGCCAAAAAAGGGTAACTTTAACTCTTATCTTTCTCCCCATCTACGTAACATGAACTTAGGGTTTTTGTCGTTACATTAAAGAGATACATTGACATGGCATAAGACCAACACTTGGTTCTTGTAGTCTCTCCACATTTCATGAGGTTTGTTATAGAGTTTTGGAAGGAAATATGAAATGTTGTTTAGACCTATTATGCACTTTTTGCACACACACCCAATCGGGATGGGGACCCCCTTTTTTCTCTTTTGCATCTGACAATTTCTAGTCTTGCTCTACTTGAAGGGATCTGAATGCTTGGTTTGTGATTTGAATCTTGCAAAATCTGAAAATGCTTTCTCCTTCATGAAATCTCTGGTACAAGCATTATCCACCATTTGAATGGTTGTTGATTGATATCATAATGAGTTTGCATTGGTTCTCAAGATTATTCTGATTGCAGGAGGATTTCTGTTTGGCTAATTTCATTTTAGATTATGTTAACTCCCTTTTTGTAGCACACGAATCCTGGTGCAGGGTCTTGGAAACCATAATCATATTTTCTAAATGTTTATGTACTTGAGGATTTGCTATTGCTATGGAATTTTCACTCACTATGATTGTCCTCGCATTGCATAATTGTGAGAGAAAGCTGGTTTATATTGTCCCAAGTATTGCGAATGGTGACGGTTTGTCAAGAGGAAGTGATCACAGTGCAGAATGATTCAATTTGATGTTGTTAAGATTCGGAAGTTTGTCTGTGTGATATGATATGATCCTTATAGAGGCCGCTCCATCATTAACAACAAGATTGATTTAAGTGACAGTAAGATATATTTGGTATAAGTGTCACATGACTAAGTTAGGTGCACGCAGCTTAAGGGAGGAATCTGCAATCACGTTTTAGAACGGGTGGGCCGGTTTTTGATCGATTATGGACATCTACAGCTTGGGGGATTCTTACAGATGAAGAAAAGTATGGGGGAAATCACTTGCGTCATCAGTCAAGGGGTTCTACTTTCCAAACAATGAAGAGGTAGCCTACATATCATGTTTGCAAATGAAAATTCAAAGAAATTCAAGGTTCGTGGAATCCATTTGTACAAGCTGGAATCCTCAAAGGGCTTAAATCCCCGAGGATGTGTAGGCTTTAGAGAATTCAGATATGTTAGAAATCCACGAAGCAAGAAGCTCGGGTATTCCGTCCATTGGAGGAATCCGCAAAAATGCATAATTTGGAAAATCCTTACGCGCCAGGAATCCGCGAAAGTTGGAAAGGAGATAAAATTTAGGAATCTGTCGATGTTTGGATTCAGCGAAAGGATAAACTCGAATGCAGCGATAAATGAAGGAATAATATTGGGCGAGGCAAGGCACCATTGTTGGAAGCCAATTAAAATAGGTGCAGGAAACAACCACTAAATGAGAGGCCATGAACAATGTTCTCGAAATGGAGGAGGGATTGCTACCAAAGAATATATAGGGTTATGATTATAGAAGAAAGCAAAATCAGTAGCAATGTTAAGAAGATTCTACAAAATTTTTGACTCCCATGAGTATGGTGAAGCAGTTAAATCATGATTGTGGCACGGAAGGAATTGCATAATGAAGGGGAAAATAATTTTTGAAGAAATAAGATAATAAGAGGCAGTAAATGCATTTCTTCTGAATTGGTTAACTTTGTTGTTTCGTTAAGAATTTCATATGTAAAGTGAATTTATAATGTATTGAAAAGTATTGCGGCTTACGGGAAATTATATTTGTAATTCTTGGAGAATCCTAAGGGTGGCGGAATTAGCGAAGTTGGAGAATTCAGAAAGTCTACATGTATAAGAAATCCATGAAAAAATGAAATTCTCGAGAGTTGTAAGATTTCGGGTAATCCTCAGCAACGCAGATTCCATGAAAATCAAAATTCCGCGAAATTGCTAATTTCTCAAATTAATAGTGGTGTAATGCAATTTTAGGGTGCTTCGTTGGAATCACGAGCCTAGTAGTAATTTTCCTATTAGTAGATGATAATGACTGAATTTGTGGTTCTCTGCGTATCATTGTGGTTCAGGCCTTAGAACTAATTGGAAGTTGAGTACAAAGAAGAATGAGCAGTTTATTTTGTTTGCAAAATTGATGGGAAACGAGGCACTATGAACCTGCTCGCAGGGATGAATTCATTGATAAGGGAGTTCGTGATCGAGATGGATTTGCAAAGTGAAGCTAATTTTGACATAGATCACGGGGCTTGAAGAGAGCTGAGCACTTATCCATTGACTTTCTTTTTTTAAGGTAAGATCCATGGTTATATAAACTCGTGGTGTTTTTGCATCAATACATAGGAGATAATCTTTAAAATTCTTAGCACGATGAGATTCTTGATGAGCGGTATTGTCTACTAGTAAAGTCTCATGGTCTGTAATATGAAATTGCAATATTTGAAGAGCTAGTTAATATTCATGGTATTCGCACCAAATTGAGTGGTGCTTATAATCTTACAAAATCAAAAGGATTAAAGGACTGATCTTTAACTTGCAATGACTCAATAATCACAGAAGTTCAAATCAAGGAGTAAGGGATACGTGAATTCTACCCCACGAGTAATTCCATGATAATAGTCCGGAGAATCCAACGCAGGAGGAAATACGCAAAGATAAAAACTCAGGAAATCCGGCCTATGGAAGAATTAGCAAAGTGTAAAATCTCGGGTAATCTGAGAGCCTATGGATTCCACGAGGAATGGAATTCTGTGAAAGCTCCAAAACCCCGAGCATTGTGAAATATTGTGGCTGCTCGATAAGCATCAAACGGGTTTATCTGGATGCAAGATCGTGAGAATGATTAGCAAAATTGAAAGGAATCTTTGTTGGTGAAATGATGCAGACTACAATAATGTGTATGTCGCCAGTAGCCTTTAACATAAGTTCTTTGCTTTTATTGCTCGCAAGAACATTTCGGATAAATATTTAATAGGTCCCTGATATGATAAGATTATTCATATCAATAAATGATGATAATAGAGGAATTCTGAAGGTCACTGTTTCACCATTATGAATTCCCCTAGGCTTTCAAAGATTGCATTATGTTGTCATTACTTGATGAAGTACTCACGGGAATGTACAGGCCTCGATAATGGCGATTGAGTTTTTGTTGTGGCTGAAATTTGAAGATCTTGGAGGCCGTCTGAGTAGATCCATGAAGGCTGCGGTCTGATGAAGAAGTTAAATCTCCACATGTTATGTATTTCTTACTGTCTTGGTGGGACATTATTCTTTATTCAAGGAGATATCATTGTGAATGGGGGATTTGAGATTAGATAAATGGATGAATTACGAAGGTGGCCAATCATGTAAAATGTGAAGGATAAATTGAATGGTATCACATGAGGAAAAAATGATTCTTTCCAGTATTTCATGTTACTTGTAAACGGAGAAATGATGGTTATTTTAAGTATTCCCAAAGTTAATGGTTGAATAGTCTGATGATCAAAGATGAACAATGCAAATTCTTTGCTCTGTGGATATAATGAGAGTCTCTCTCTGTCAAGACGAATTGGAGAAGGTCGAGCACTAGTAATCTTGGAAAGGTCAAGCGAATTGGCAGATATAAGTGTATTACTGGTTTGTGGTGATCATTCATTCAGCTCCTATGTTAGCCTTATGGGTTTTTAAGGGGTGGATATACACTCAGAAGCCGATGAGGATTGAAGAAATAGGTAGTCAAATTTATAAAGGGGGAAGGGTCCCGTGTTTAAATTCTGGATCAAATGCACTGCGTATCAATTCAGTCTATAGGCTCGATTATTTGATGGTGGAATGCATTAAGCATGTTTTGCTTGGGGGCCTTTGATTGGATGAGTTGGTTTACAAGGGTTTAGTTAATGACTAGCTAAGATATTATTTAAAATAAGTGCCCCACCACTTGAATTTTGATTCAAATTCAATTTAATATGAATTTCTTTTAAATATTTAAATGAACTTATAATTGTTCTTCTTCATGATTGCAGGGATTAAAATTCAAAGAGTATGTTACAAGAAAATGGGAATACAATATTTCAAGATATGAAGACTAAAGAAGAGCTTTCCAAAACATCTACATACATAAGGAAGTGTGTCAGGGGGAGGAAAATTCAAACTTTTAAATGTCCCTACATATGGAAATGTGCCCAAATGGAGCTGCCAAGAAGATATATATTTTTTAAACTACAATTCCGTTGCAACTCAAATATTAAATGAGGAGCCTACATTTGAATTCGTGCCCAGCTATGTGCCAACTAGGGGAGACTTTTGGAGGGTTCAAGATCACATATGAAGCTGCTTTATCTCTCCAATCAGAATTTTCATCAATGACAAGGTGACAGGGTGCTTTTTTTTTCTCATTGCTCCAAAATGTAACTAATTCCATCTCATTGGATGTTGATGTATCTTGAGTTATCCAACTTGATGTAACTACCTGATGCTTTTAGATGCATGATCTAAGCCCATGGATTGATTTAATCCTGGCCATTGATTCTTAAATTTAATTTCCATAAAAGGGTTGTGCAGGTTCTCTTTTGTAAAAAGTTAGACTGAGTTAGAAGGGGGTTAGACTTGGTTAGATATTGTAAGTTGGTAGCTATAGGTGAGGAGAGAGAGCTAGAAATTGTTTTGTAATTAATGGAGAAGTTAATGCAATTGAGTTGTTGATTTGGTAAACTTTGTGTTAAGCTTTGACAACCTTATAGTTTCTTGTTCTTGATTCTCAATGTCAGATGTTAGTTTTTAGTTCTTTCATAATGATGGTGAAATGTGAATGATTTTGATCGATCTGTTGCTCATACTTTTGGAAATTTACTGATTGTAAGTTGTTGTGTAAAGTTAGTTTGAGCCAAATATTGTGCTAAGTTCAACTGTGAATGCTTGTTTACATTACATTAGTAATTGGGTATGTGAATGAATGTTTATAGTTTGAAAATCTTCCGATTACCTTAGAATATTGCACCATTTTTGTGTAGTTGTGGGTTTGTCCTTGATCAAGTAGAGATTGGTTTTATGAGGATTTTTCCATCTGTAACATTCATCATTGTTATGATTGATCTTAGGAGTTAGATTAGAATCTCTATCAACCCTTTATCTCTTTTGATCTTTCTTTACATATGGGTTAGTTTAGGATTGAAAACATCACCACATTACTACATCTGATGATAAGTACTTCCAACATTGTTGAATTGTAAGGCCCCTAGTGATTACCATCAAATCACATAATCACTAAGTTGTTTATGCATTGTCAATACTTGACATTAGAGACCTTGGAGTTGTTTCTTGAGGCTTGCTGATAGAAATTTACCTTTCAAGAGAGATAGGATACTTGTATGTTGTTTGTGTTGTTGCAGTGCTAAAAACTCCATCAACAAGACCCAAATTTTTTCAGGAATGTTTTAATGATGTTGGAGACTTTTCATGGTTTCACGAGCACGACATCCACTAGCAGGTCATGCATCTTTTTCTTCATGCAATGCTAGGAATGCCTTATATTGCTCAAATTTTTAACCTTTGCTGAGAAATTTTTGATCATTATCTTAATGCCTTATATTTCTCTTATTATGATCTCTCTCCTTTGAATTCACATGTTTGCATCATATGAGACCACTCGCACCTGATGTGCCACTTGTAATCACTCCTCTTTTGTAACAACTCAAAAATGTCTCACATATATATACCCAATTACATCCGCATACATCAATTAGGTTGGCCTAATTAGATGTGATTAAAAATAATCCAAAATAGCTTTGTCAGCTTCATACTCAATTCAACAACTATCCTTGTGCTTAAATAAAATGTGTAATACATGATTTAGGTCAGCATGGACCTAAAATAGATCCTAGGAAAATCCACAATATATATTTAATATTCACAAAAAATATCATTTATTAGGTTGGCCAGGAATTGGACCTAATCACAAAACTTTCAATCATACATACACTTCTCTATATAGGCAACTTCAAGATTTTATTTTTCTTTAGATTCATACTTAGTTGACATCAATAAGTCTACCTTTAGAACCAAAGCATAAAACAATTCTTCTCAAGGAAATGTGGAATATCCCACATCGACATGCTATACATAAAAATAACTGCGATACATAAAGCTAAGCTTTGTCATACACAACTTCTATCATATTTCACAAAACATCTCAAAATCTTGATTTTCATTGTGTTTGATGATTTTGAAAATGTGGTTAAAAGCATAGAGCTAGATCTTTTAGTGCGGAGGAGTGCAGACCCAAAAACTGATGCACTGAACCACAAAACCGCTAGTAGAAGTACTTAGATAATTTCTTGTACAACCATATTTACTGGATCAACTAATGTTGTACACATGTCTTCAATAACTCTGCCAAATCATACTAGGCTGATCATAACAATGTTGACATCAATGAAAACACTGGATCAAGAAGTAGTATGCAATTCATGTTTATGTTTCCAACTCACCAAAACTTCCAACAATCTCTTTCTTCTCCTTCTTCCAACAATCTCCCCCTTTGTCATTGATGGCAACATGCATAATAGGAGATATTATCTCTTCATTTCCATCACTCCCCTTTCCTCTTTTCTCTCCCCCTTTGACATCAATGGCAAAGGGTGTTCCAAAACTTCATAAGCTCTCCCTTAAGAGGTCACCCCAAAATTTTTTTTCCTTCTTTGTGTGTGTGTGTGTGTATATATATATATATCAAAATATGAAAAACTTGTAAAATCATGATAAAAAGTTACCGTGAGGATGCAAAACCTTAAAGCTTCTGAAATGTGTCTTGCCACTCAAACTTTCCTTCTTCCTACTGTTTCTTTGCTATAGTAAGTGTCCTTCATATAAGTTCAAGTTCTAGTACAGTTTCTTCTCCGTCTTCCAAAGTACTGGGATTAAGGTTTATCTCTGAGAGCTTATTAGTACTGCCAAGAGCACTTGAGACCGGTATATAATTTGTCTTTACTAAGTCCCTTAACTTTATAAGTTGGCTAATCATTTCATCTCTTTGACTGTCTAGGGTGAAGAATTTGTCATGTAGCTCCATTATAGAGATCCAAGTTGGATCATCCTTGTCTTGTAGTGGATCACAAGAATATGTAGCCATGTTTATCTGGGTCTCAATTTTACTCATGTCATCCTTCATACTTCGAGTGATGTTTAGCCATTTCATGCAGTATGACAGTATGTTCCTTGCTTCTTTTGCATAGTCTTGCACTTATCTCAATAATTTTGTAACCTTTTGATGTGTTATTGTACATTTTCTTATGATATTCACCAAATTCTTTCTTATAAGCCATTTCTCAGTTTCGGCCTCAATTTGACTTTTTAATCCTAGGACACACTCTTTAAAGGATTTGACTAGAAGATTGAGATTTTCTATAGTGGATAATGAAACATAAACACATGCATTAGGGATTACCTCTTGTATGGATTTTATTGCTTCATCCAAACTTTGTGCATTTGTGGACCTAACACTGATCTCATTATCATTGTGAAAATCATGTACTCGTTCAATATTAGAAATCTCTTGTTTGATTCTACCACTAACTAGAGAAATTTTTGTGACTTTTCTCTTCTTACCAACTCTCTAAGAGCTACCAAAGGCCTCTACACTTACCTCTGTTCTGCCAGAATCTTTTGGACTGCCCAGAAGGGCTTCTACATAGCTAGCTATTTCAGCCTCTGTCACTTCATAATCCAATTCTGAGATCCAAACTGACCTAGTTTTGATGTATTTAATAAAGAAAAAGTCAATGGAGATAAGAGAGTTAATGTCTCTTGAATATATTTTCACCACTTCTCTAGGAATCCTCATTCTCTTATTCATCCTACTCTGAAATACTCCAAAGAATGTTGCAAGAGCATCTTCCTAAGAATCCAAACTTCCAAGGCTTCTCATGTACTCTATTATTTGATGTGCAATTGGTTCCAAATTCATCCAATTTACTTGACCAACCACCAGTACTTCTTCCAAGAAGTAGAGAAATATGAAAATTACTAGTGTTCCATACTAGAATGTACACTTCTTTCTTTTCTTAATGTCTCTCAAGTTCTCCATTAATTATTGCCAGAGCAACTCACAAAGGTCATAGTTAGCATTTTTCTCAAACATACCAAGAGCCATATGAACTGCAATAGGAGGGACAGAGCTTACACTATTTGACCAGTAAATTTTCTAACCAATAAGTACAACTACAAATCTAACCACATGGTTTGTAATAGAGTTCACTATGAATTTCTTTTTTTCAAGAGTGGCATTGGTTTTCTCCATTAGATCCTTTGTATTGATTTTCTACTAATGAAGAACTAGTCTGGTGGACCACAAGCTGGTTACATCCTTAATTACTTCCTTTGTTATTGAGTGTACTTAGGTTTTAGGGTGTCATCATCTTCTCCCAACTCATTTGACCATATAAAAGACAACCTACCAAGTGATACCTCTTCAATCTTCCCATGAATGTATGATTTAATAGCTTTAGTAGCTAAAACCCCAATAGGAGTGCAAGAGAATGCACCCAAGGGATCATCCAACAATACTTTAGCAGAATGCCTCTTAAGCACTGGTTGCAGTCTTTGTGAATTGTCTACTATTTTTGGTAATTCCATTATCCTTAAATTTTTTTCAGAGAATCATTTTGAAAGATAAAAATATGCAGGATTTGTAAAAATACCTCTTGAATAGCTTGGCAAACTAGGGTCTTGACATTTAGCTTCCGAAGGACACTTCAAACCTTTCCACACTTGTTTCTCCTTCATTTCTTCTTCATATGCCTTAGGATAAATGGATTTTCCTTCACACATACGAATTTAACTCTCTGATTTGACCTAATCCTTACCATAAATGCTTCAGACTAAAAATATGATGTTCCTAAAAATGTGTGCACTGACATCTTTCCATGCTCCTCAAATTTTTGCATTGACACATTTTCTTTAACAACTTTCTTCTATAGCTTTAGAATTTCATTTTTCATGATATATCTTCGTGCCATGTCTTGACACCTCATATTTTTAGGGGGTTATTAGAATTTTTTGTTATTTCTCCCCCTAAGCCTTGGCATGGGCTTAGTTTTCAAAAGAATTAACTACACTAGATGGAGGTACAAATGCATTTGAAGTTCTTGATACATCTTTGTTCTTAGATTCCTCTTTCTTTCTCCATATTGTGTGCATTTCCTTCTTAACCTTAATAGGGTTAGATTTCTTCACAGGTTCATTTCTCTTTATTGGATTAGTATTTCTTCTACTTTTGCTTCTGTAAACTCTTGAAATATGTCTAGGTTTGTTGGAAAATTAGCATACAATACTTCTTTGACTTCTATTCATCCTTGATCCTAGTTAGCTTTGTGTCCAAACATATTGCATGTATAGCAGTAACCACTGAAAGATTGAGCCATTCTCCTAGTATTATATCTATTCATCATCTGACTTCTATATTCAATAGCTCTTTTTCCAAATTTCTTGCATGCAAAACATTTTCTAGAGAAGGATCCAACATTCTAATTCATTATACCTTTACATTCTATTTCCTTGTGTCTAAATTTATTGCATGAAAAAAAATACCATTGAAAGATGGGTACCTTTGAGCATTTGGTTGTCTGATGGGAGGTCTTCCAACATTGCTTCTTTTATTTCTGAATTGTCTTACATTGCCTTGATTCCTCTTTTGATTGTCCACCTTGTTAGATGTCTGATTTTCCTTTAAACTTTGTCCTTCTTCAAGTCCCAAACCACCTTTATCCTTAGAAGTTTTTTGTATTGTAATTAGTTCATCAAGCATAGTTGAACTTGTTTTGAAATTTTCCTCATGTATTCTTTCCTTTTCAAGATCTGATATGAGATTCACCATGTATTGTTCAAGTCTTGAGAATTATTTAGTCTTGCTTAGTACCACTACATTCAAACATTCCTCAATCCTTCCTTTTTCTTCCATTTGCACTTTCAGTCCAGTGATGTCTTACTTTGCTTGCTTCAACTGTGCATTGACTTCTCTATGTATTTGTCTGAACTTCTTGATTTGATCTTTCAATTTTTTGATGCAGTCATTTGCTTCTTGAAGATTTTTTCTTTCAAACCATTTTTCTCACTTTCAACCTTGTCAAGATATTCAAGGGATGCTTTAAGTTCTTTTTCAATCCAGTAGTCATCTTCTATGTATTCAGTTGCAGGAATTTCTTCCGGAGGGATAGGATAATTTTTTGTTAGCCATGTGTTCAATCTCCAAGATCTTCCTCAAGCTATTAGGCTTTTCTAAAGGAACCAAGCTCTGATACCAATTTTTGAACACCCAAAATACTGAGAGGGGGGGGGGTGAATCAGTATTCTATTGAATTTTAAAACACAACTTATCAAATCACCAAAACATATTAACAAAATAAGGAATGAAAGCGTAAAACATCCACAAGAACACGACACATGAACACCAAGATTTTTATGTGGAAAACCTAAAAAGGGAAAAACCATGGTGAGGATTAGCTCACAATATATTATATCTGGATATAGTATATTACAGGGTCTCACTTCCAAGACACACTATCCTTATAAGGCTCTCAACCAAAGTTAGATACAAAAAAAAGGTGGCTACTTAGCCAAAATGTGAACCGATAAAAGTACACCTTCCTTGTGCTGAATTTTAGTTCCTTTGAAGCTCTAAATACAAAGTACTGCTCTGCTTAGCAGTTGCTGAACAATTCTGCTCTTATTCTAATCTCTCTCCTCTAAATTCATAGTTCGCATCATATGAGACACTCAAACCTGATGTGCCACTTATACTCACTCCTTTTCTATAACAACTCAAAAATGTCTCACATATATATAACCAATTACATCCACATACATCAATTAGGTCGCCCTAATTAGATGTGATAAAAAAAAAATCCAAAATAGCTTTGTCGGCTTCATACTCGATTCAACAACCATCCTTGTACTTAAATCAAACATGTAATACATGATTTAGGTTGACATGGACCGAAAATATATCCTATGAACATTTGCAACATATATTTAATCTTCACAACACATATCATGTATTAGGTCAGCTAGGAATTGGACCTAATCACAAAAATTTCAATCATACATACACTTCTCTGTACAAGCAACTTCAAGATTTGAGTTTTCTTCAAATTCATACTTAGTTGACATTAGTAAGTCTACCTTTAGAACTGCATCACAAAACAATTCTTCTCGAGGAAATACAAAATCTCCCACATGGACATGCTATACAGAGAAACAACTGTGATACATAGAGCTAAGCTCTGTCATACACAACTTCCAACATATTTCACAAAACATCTTAGAATCTTGATTTTCAGTATGTTTGATGATCTTGAAAATGTGGTTAAAGCGTAGAGCTAGATCTTTTAGTGCGGACCCAAAAATTGATGCATTGAACTAGTACAAAATAGTTAGTAGAAGTACTTAGCTAATTTCTTGTACAAACATATTTACCAGATCAACTAATGTTGTACACAAGTCTTCAGTAACTATTCCAAATCATACTAGGCTGATCATAACAATGTTCACATCAATGACCACACTGGATCAAGTAGTAGTATGCAATTCATGCTCATGTTTCCAACTCACCAAAACTTCCAACAATATCCTTCTTCTCCTTCTTCCAACAATGCCATGTATGAAAACACATTTTTAATGTGCCTGCTATGTAGGTAGCCATTTAGACTATACTATCCTTGTATACTAGTGGTAGGATAATTGATGTTTTAGATTCAAGAAGATGGGGTTGATCATATTACACCAATTTATGAAAGAAATTTACTTCCTCATGCTATCCCTAGGTTGGATCTTGCTAGGCAAGATTTGAAATTTTTTTTGGCATGAAGATCCTCATCGAGAAAGGATACTCATTCATTTCTATTACAAAAGAGAAAATACAATTCACATATATGGTAAGAAAACAATGCTACTTAGGCAAGTCATGACATTGGGTCCTCTCTAAGAAAATCATGAAATTAATGCACCAAAGAATAATCTATGGGTAATATTATAAAATACCACAATGTTCCATGAGGAGTAGTATAGACTTGAGGTGAGACTTCATAGACCTATTAATAACAATGAAAAGGAAATGTATTATAGCGTAAAATGAAAAGAGATTATATGATAATCAAGAAATTAGCTACAATTTTTCATGATGGTAGAGAGACAATTTTATTTACAAAGGGTACATGAAAAATGCATAATATGAATCATACAAAAGGAATGGTCTCTTAGTAGTCTATATAAGAAAAGTCTCTTCTTGAAGGTCAAAAATTTCATCAATAGTTAGTAAAGACACAAAGATACATGAAGTTCAAAAATTCTAAGATGATATTGAAGACAATGTTACATGGTAGATCCTAGGGTGAATATACTTACCGATATTACCTTGGTTCAAGAGGATTGTTAGGACAACGAGAAAAGGGAAACATACAAAATCTATTAAGAATAAAGAAAATGTATGAAAATGATTTGTGGAATATTAATTCCATGACATTCAATATGACACAAGTCAAGTGCAAGAAGACAATATCTACATGATAGTGAGTGGAGGACAAGGTTTTGGGACAGTAAACTAAATGTCACTACCATTTCTATGCCTCACTATCAAATAAAAAATGGAAATTCATATCATGATTGGTCACATGAAATGATTGTCAAAATGTACTCAAGCATGTCCTTGAAGTGTCTTCATTAGACTTTGCATTAAAATTTATTAAAAATAGCCTTGATACTATCAGTGTAAAAGACTTTATCATGTCTTGTGATTGTCAAGTTTGAAAGGTAGATGGTAGTCTTGAGGGTAGTGACCTTGATAGATGAAAGGAAATATAACTTGAATGAGAAGAAAATAGTCAAATATTTCAAGGGATAGTCCTTACAAAGTGACATCATCCTTGAAGAATGCAATGCTAATCATAAGTTCAACAAAAATGAATATTTTTAGTGCCATATCTATCAAATATAAATGACATAGAAACAAAAACATTTAAGAAAATAGAAAGAAGATACAAGGGATAGTCACAAATAATCATGAATGCATATAGATCTATGAAGATAATATAATTACTTTTCAATCAACGAGATCCATCAAGAAACACAAGAAAGTTTCTAATCCAACAATGATGATCCTATTAAAGAAAGATAGTCCTAATGATAGAAGGCAGGTCCTATGAAATCACTAAAGTGACAATGTTTATGCAATAGTGAGGAGGAGATGAAAACTAATAGTAGATGCTAAATTTTCTAATCATTAGTGGAAGACTTCAATCCTTGCAAGATAGTCAAATTCATTAGGAAAATTATACGACAAGTATGCAAGTATTTGGTAGAAGGTGAAAAAATTGAGGTTAAAAGAAATGATAGTCCTCTGTTAGGTTTCTTGTTGAACTCCTTTATTGAGTGATGAAAATCCTCACAAGTAATAAGGTTTCTGGTAGTGGATAGAGCTTACACCAAGGTTGAACCTAAGGAGAATATATGAGAAAGACAACCCATTCACACTATGCCACTATTTATGATCTATAGATGATGGGAAGGATTCTCTATTATAGGAAGCATGACAAAGAGGTAATACAATGAGTCATATATCAAGGTATAATGTATGGAAGTCCTAAAAATCTAAAGGACATTAAGGTAACACATATCATG
Organism: Sequoia sempervirens; assembly: GCA_007258455.2. NCBI lineage: Eukaryota > Viridiplantae > Streptophyta > Pinopsida > Cupressales > Cupressaceae > Sequoia > Sequoia sempervirens. The sequence goes on from VDFB02101642.1 coordinate 73,105, forward strand.
ATAGAGGGTAGATAAGGATTGTAGGCTTTTTGTAATTGATATAAAGATAGAGCATGGATGGTCCAAGGGAAAGTCACTCCAAAGTGTTGAGATAACGTCACATGATATACATATAGAAAATAGGTAGGGAGATCATAGGAAGAAAGGACAATGGATACTTCAATAACAATTGATAATATAGCACATGATATTTAATATAAGGATGACAAAGTATTGATGGATGACAATGAAAAACAAACCTTTGATGATAATTTCATTAAAGCGTTCCAAGGTTGTAGGTTAGTTGTGACAAAATAAGCCCTAGTTGAAGAATTTTGGAAAATCTTTATAAGAAAACTATGCAAGATGAATAGAAAATAGGGGTACAATGGAAGATAGTTGAATATTACTATTCATAGTTTTAAAAGTCAGAAAATAGTGCTAGAGGACAATGTTGCACGTCTTTTTGATACTTAGTGACAACTTTTTATAAACTCTATGAATGAACATAGACCTACCAAACTAAGAGAAAAAAATTAAAGGCCTTCAATAGGCTTATCCTACTCCCTCATGGAGTCTTTATTCCTTCAAAATCCTTAGCTATTCAAGTCCTATTTATTTTCTAATGTCAGTTTCAAGGATTTAAAGGGTAGCTAGAGAAGATTAATAGCTAGTTATGATGGTGGGAAGTATATAGGGGTAGTTTCATTAGTTGTTGAACAAGTTGAGGTAATATAGGCAGTCTAAAGCCACTAAAAATCATGTAGGAGCTTATCAAGGTTCAAACTCACAAAGGAAGTCAAAATGGATAGAGAATTCTTCAACCACCACAATAGATCAAGAATCAAGGAGAAAAACTAGGAAGAAGAAGGTAGGTATCCAAGGAGAGGTTTGACCCAACAAACCAATGAGTATATTTGTCACTTCTTCATTCATTTCATGTTCCTAGATGATAGAGAGATGTTGAACAACTAAAATGGATGCCTAGGTTAACTTTTTAGATAGTTGTTAGAATTTCTTGAAGGGAACATTGTAACTGAGAGTTCTTTCTATGGAAGAAATGACTTTGTAACTCAAAAACTAGTCAATTTTGGACTGAACATGTAATATTTCCATTTTTAAAGAAATATTAACATTCCTAGACTATGTACTACTATTATGGTACCTTTCATCAAATAAAATTTAAAATTTTAACTTCAAAAGCCTTGTTCTTTGTGTGTGATGTGATGATCAATGTATGTTATCTATGCTTTTCATGAAATCCTCAAATAAATGCCTCAATACAACACCTTTGAACAAGAAAACACATATATTCATGCAGATTGTTAGCTTACAAACAATCATTAGTTTTGTGAAAACTACAATTTTTCTTTTCAAAATTGATGCAGGAACATCTGGGTCCACAGGGAATCAACATCAACAAAAAAAATTCTGTTTGGTTTTGTTGTTTTTTATTTTCCTTCTTTGTGGGAAGATCAATTTGGTTTTGATGGTTGATTGCAGAAGAGTTGAATAACGTTTCATCATAGATTGACAAACGCCTTACATTTTGAATGCTCATTGTTTATAATTTCATGAGCCCGAGCTCCGTGTAATTAAATGACAATTTGATTTGTATAAATCGTGCAAATTATTATTGCAATTTTTATGAAGGCATGGTTTACGAGCGTAGAAGACAAAAACAAAAGGAAGTTGAAATAATTATGAAAGGAATGTGAAGAGGCATCGCTTGGAAAATGGAATAATTAAGTTCAGATTTGTAAGTGAATGAGGTGCGCCTGAGTGAGAAAGAAGACCCACACCATGGCTCAAGGCAGATTAACAAGTCAAATTATTGGTAAGACACGATGGGTGGGAGATGATATGTTCATTGCACAGAGATAAAGGTCTTGGCAGGCCGTGCATGGGAGGGGAAGACATATACGTTGAAGACGTTATGAAATGTTGGGGAACACATCATTGGGAGGTTATGGTGGAAGACAAATCATACCTAAGAGGAGTATTCACGCCACTTTGAACAAGTTACATTGCAGAATGAAGAAGGCTGCATCGACCCTATTAAGGGGGTGCGTTAGAGTGAATGGGCAACCTTTGAGGGTGTCAATTAATAAATTAAAATTTTGCACAGAGAGTTTGGTGGCCTGTATGAGAAGAGGAAAAGAGGCACAGGAAGTCAAGATGGCAGAGAAAGGATAAAAACTGAATAAAATTACAAATTAAGGGAGGGGAAGGCAGAGGGAGGGTAGGGCGACGAGGGGGGGGGGGGTGCGTGTAGGGGTTGCATTAGAAGAGAATACAGGACAGAGTAAATGCTGAAATTTCCCAGGGAAGATGAAAGTTAAAAGCATATTAGAAGATATAGAGGGTGCGCAGGGGTAAGAGACACAAAAGAGGCAATTTCAAACAAAAACAAATAAATTATGCAGATTGGAACTCAAGGAAGGACACACAGCTAGAGAGAAGGTCGATACAGAGGAAGATTGGCAGTAAGAAATAATTGCATATTACATTATATGGAAGATGAGCAGAATGAAAAAGGCCGCACTAACGATATGAGAATTAGTAAAAGAAAAGAAGAGTAGAGTAGATCGATAAGCTGATGGGCTGATAAAATGCCAGCGTAGAGGAGTGTGAGGTAAAGGTGAAAGCTGTTGCCTATCCAGGGAAGTTAGAAAGTGTTGCAAAGAAGTGAAAGAGGAGACTGTGAGATGGTAGGAGTCAGATGAGAATGAGATGCATAGGAATGGAATGTAAAGGAGATTCGATGGAGTAAAAGTTTGAGCCTCCTGTCATTTGATAGCAGAGACAACAGGAGTAATGGCATAGTACAAAGAAGAAGGAAAGGTGAACAGAAGAGGACAGAGACTGACATGAGAGAAGATTCGACCATAGAGAGAAAGGTCATGGAAGATCTGAGATAGCCAAAGGAGATAAGTCGAGGCCAATGGACAAGGAATTTGCAAATTGTGTGTACGGTGTGAAAATAGAGGAAGAATTGTAAATGCATTTCTTTTTGTGAAATTTGAATAAATAAATGTAATTGATTTGCTTTCAAATTTGAATGTAATTGTGAATCGTTTGAGATCGACAAATGGAATTGTCGATTTAAGAGATAATAAACTATGGAGTCTTTTGTAATCTATATTTTAGAATTTGTGTGAAAGATGGGTTGAAAGTGTTTTTCTCTCTTTATCAAAAACTGTTCAAACTCAAACCTTCTTACAAAATACTAATGTATGAACTTGTGAAATGCTTAGGTTGTGTAAACATTTAGCTGGATTATTGAAAGGATTGTGTGTCAAAAAGTAGCATGAATTCAAATCACAGTTTTGTGCATCAGGTCAGTAAGAATAGGTTTATTTTTAGATTATTCTTCCACTCTTTTCCTCAATAGAAGCAAGGTGAGGCTCCAAGGGAAACAAACCTCTCTAGGGGTTGACTTCACCTCTCCAAAGCCCACACTTTGAGAAGTCATCTAATGTTTCACTGGATTGCTAAGTAAAGAACTTGGCAAGGGTGTAAATCTAAGTGACAACAATAGTATAATCCCAAAATTCAGGTGAGAGATGTGAGAGGGATATCCAACAAAGGAAAGAGGGCCATGTCACAATAAAGGGGTCAAAATGGGGATCTAAGGTTGGAGAATAATGACCTTAATAGTATAAAACCATGGACCATCATGAAGGATTTTATCTCTAGAAATATTACTAGAAAAATGTATAATAAAGAATCCTTTAGAGATTCTAGGGAAGTATCAAAGACATCATACCATTGATCTTTCACCCAAATTTGAAGTTGAGGGAGCAATATTGTGACATTCCAAAGTTTACCAATGGTGGCCTTATCTTTTAGATCTTGAACCTGAATACAAAGATTTTTGTTTTTGAAGGTTAATCATTAGGGACAATTGCAACAATCTTTTGTGAGGATCTAATGAATCCTTCATTTCTCTTTGTTTATCAAGATGATCTTATTTAAGAACTTGTTTTTTTGAATATTAGAATGAATTCATTTAGTTTTTATTTATTTAATTTCTTTTATATTGTAGTTGGAGAAGTTACTAGCATATATATCTTCAATATATAAAATACACTAAGAGATATCTTTGTCAAGCCATTTAATTTTTATTAGTTAATTTATATTTTTAAAGTGGAAAATAATAAAATTAACATAACTAATAATAAAATTCTTAAGCAATATTAAATGAATTGTAAATCCTTGAGCAGTTAATTCAATTTATAACTTATTCTCATTTGATTTATATTTTTACATTATTTTTAATTTTTTGAGGATATATTACTAGCATATATTTTAGTAATCTATATAAAGTACACTAAGAGATATCCTTGTTGAGGCATTTTTTTTGCTAGTTAAGTTATATTTTTTATGTGGAAAATAAAAAATTAACTGCCTCAACAAGGATATATCTCAGTGTACTTTATATAGATTATTAAAGATATATGCTAGTAATATATCCTCGAAAAATTAAAAAAAATGTATAAAATTATTTCAATGTTCGATGGACAATTGTAGTTGAATTCCATAATGAAATGTCTTGAGTGCTAGACTTGTGAACTCAAACCTTTGAAACCACCCTAGAGCCATTAGATTTACAAAGATCAAAGCTTGAGATTTTCATCATAGTGACTTGTTTAGCCCATGATTAGCCCTTAAGTTCTTTATTTGATCATTCAAATTTGTTAAATAATTAACCTCTTCATCTTAGTATCTGGCTCAGTTAATTAAGCTTGTGTGCTAGAAAACCTTTAAGTTTTTTTCTAGTATTTCTATGTGCACCTTAAAGAGTGGTCTCCACCTTTGTCTTAATTGGTGTCCACATGGCATGCATTGCTTGCATCATACGTTGTTAATCCATCATGAATTATAAATCCCTGAACCATGCTAAACTACGATTACATACTATGATGCCACATATATTTTAGTGGTTTAATTAAATAATGTATATAAATTTAAATTTAACTATATTTATATAAATTTATTATAGTTAAATTTTACTTTATTTATATACATTTATTAAACTTAAATTGATAATGGTTAAATTTATTAAGGTTAAACAACCAACCCCTTCATCCTAGTAACTGTCTCAATCAATTAAGCCACGCATCTCTAGCGATGCTAAGTTGTCTTCTAGCTATATGCCACCTTGATTCAAAATGGAAATATTTCATTAGTTCATCATGTGCAAAATTCAAAACTGCAATGATGCACTTTTATGATATGTGGTAGTGACGTAGTGTAGGCCCAAGCTATCCTTGTTTTGTCTAAGGCTTATCACCGGATGATGGGATCCACTTTTCATCACATTCCATGCTCACAAATTATAATGGTGTGGAATGGTGAAACCTAGCAAATCTTTGCTAAAGATTGACTATTCATATTCAAAATTGAGGAACAAATATGTGAAGACAATATATCCATCCGTATGACATTTAGTGGTGAACACTGACCAATGTATACTAGATTTTCTCTAAATTTTGAAACATTTGCATTCATTAAAGCTATTGAGAGTCTTCAAGAGCAATGACTATGAATAAATTATGTAATTCAAAGTTATCTAATGTTTGTAGAGGTGAACTAAGGTTTTTGAGATGAAAGAGGGCAAGTCTTCATTTCCCACTATAAATTGTATGATTATTGTGTGCTTTTAAATTGTATGGGTTCATTATTATTCTAAAAGTGTTGAAAATTCTTAGAATATTTTAATTATTAGAACACTCATCATATCTCAAAATCTTAGTCATGACAAAATCTAAAAATGATTCAGACAAGCTCACAACCTACAATGACTAAGAGAGGGTTATATGAGGACCTCCTAGCACTAGTAGAATTTGGCAAATAAATGACTACGTGACTAAAAATTTTAGTCACAACAAAAAAAAATGACTAAATTCTACTATTTTTTTGCAAATCAGCTATAAATGAGTAAATAAATGACTAATTTGGTCGTTGTCTAAAATTTTATTTAGTCACACAAATAAAAATGACTAAATAGTTAGTCATTTATTTAGTCACAATCCATTTGAATAGATCATTTAAAAAATCAAGAATCAATAGCCCGCCAAAATACTCTAAAACTTTCGTCGAAATCTTATTTTCAAGTGTAGCCCACCAAAATGGAGTTTTCATTTTAATAAACATACTCTAAAACCTTCATCAAAACCTTATTTTCAGGAATAGCCCGCCAAAATGGAGAAGTGTTTTAGTAAAGAATGACAGAGAATGGTAAGGAGATGTGTGTGACAGGAGACATAGGATTCATTGTTGCTTATCTCATTCCTGCTCTGCTCAACAAGGGTTACATTGTTCGTGCTACTGTTTGTAATCTAGGTGTTTAATTGACATATATTTGCATAATTTCAAATGCTTTTAGATGCTTTTGAAGTATCAATGTATCCTATATAGGGTTTAGAATGATTTCTTTTAATTTTAAAAAATAAATAAATGATGTATTTCACTGTGATTAGATAACTAATTTAAAATGTATTTTCCTTCTACGACAACTGGAATTTTCCTAGCAATCCCTCTTCTCTAATATGTACAAACTTATTTTTTTATTTACTTGTGGGAAGTTAAGTCTTTATTTTATTATGGCTTGCAGTTGATGATTCAAAATAAGGGATTGGATTGTCATGATTTATTCCACCTTCTCAATTAATAGTAAAATGTGTATTCATCACTTGAATAGGGCCAAGTTGTTCTTCACTTGGAGGGGGTGCATTCACTGAGCTAGGCCCATTTTATCCACTTGGAGATGGTCGAGGATAGAGATGTAGGAATGTATTTACACTTGGTTTTGTGGTATTAGTGTCTTAGAACTCATTTTTCAGGATTAGTTATAATATTTACTTTTTTGGCTTTATTTTTTATTTTTAATGAACCTTTTTAGAACCCATTGATCTCCCCAAGGGTCTGACTGGGCCTGTACATTTTTTCTGGGTATGTCTGAGGGCCAAATTTGGACTAGACCTAGATCAGGGTCTATACCCCGCTCACTGGTATGGGTTTGCTAGGGTTCATAGCAAATCTGGCTACAAGGTTATCTGATAAAAGCAATTATGGTATATCTATTACCTGAAGTTCTTGAACTTATCTTGACTCTATACAAATGTATCTATTTTTTATTTGAGCAAAAGAAAGAAAGCAACTAGTTTCTAAATATTGTGAGATATTTAGAGCAACAAACTAAAGAATGAAAAAATGAAGGTCAAGGCCTCTCTATTTTTCTCAGTTCACTTAATTTTTTTAGATGTTGTCAAACATCTAGCAAGCTATAACTATTATGTAGATTATATGATTTCTATTTGTTTTGTACTTTGGCACAGTTTACAAGATGACATTGTCTCCTCATGTAGAAGTAGAAGCTACCAAATTCCTTCAGAAGTTGATACAGGTTTCAAAAGATGAACCTGTCAAATTGGAAACCAAACTTTTTGTGGTAAGAATAGTTGATTTTGACATGAATCACATGTTGTAACAACTCTATTAAGTAATACAATTTATTTAGTTATTTGACAATTTGGTGATTTGTGTGTAGATATGCCACCACATGAAACTAAGTGGAAAAGAGCACTCCTTACCTTATCAAGTAATATCCAGCTAAGATGTTATAAAAAATAACTTGTTCTTTTAGTGAAGCTAGTCAACCTACTCACGCTTTTCCATGCTTAATCATATGACTGTTGTTTTTACAATTCAAATTTATTTGAGAGTAAGCATATTTAATCTCTATGTGGTAGATTCAGACACTAAAAGAAAGTATTTTACCTTATTAGGAAAAATGAAGAAAAAAATGTAAGAGTGCATCATAGGATTTTTCTTTTTCATGGTTTGCACTGTAAAGCGTGAAACTTGTTTCAAATTTTTCTCATGGCAGTCATATGACCTTCTTCTATGGACTGTATAAACTCCTTTAGTGTAATTGTTGTCCTCTCCTTCCTATTATGCAAGATCATTCAAAACCTCTACTACTTTTTGAAAATGACATATGACTGTCATATCTCTATAGGTATTTAATAGACATATAATGGGTGATCCTTTAGAAACATCATCATCTCTATTGAAAGTGATTTCATTTCCTTTGTGATACCTTCCCTCTAGCAAC
>VDFB02101643.1:0-21731 GCA_007258455.2 Sequoia sempervirens
ATATTTTAAGCAAGGCGGTGAGTGGTGGTTTGGAACAATGGCAGGTATGGAGTTGCTTTATATGCATACTATGTAATCTACCTTAAGACAATGTTCTTAGAAGAGATTGAAGGTGGATTATGGACCTCAAGGGTTACATGATAAATATTAAAGTAAACATTGAGATCCCTTTAAAAGCCACTATCATGAAGCTATTAAAGATTTCAAATGAAAAACCCTAGTAGATGGAGTAATGAGCATAGTGCAAAAGAGGATAGTGTGCTAGGGAAAATTTAGGAGATCTCCACATTATCTAAACACGGGAAAATACATCATTTATTTATTTTTTAAATCAAAATAAATTATTCTAAACCCTATATAGGACACATTGATACTTCAAAAGCATCTGATTTATTTTTTGAAATTAAAAGAAGTCATCCTAAACCCTATATAGGATACATTGATACTTCAAAAGCATTTGAAGGAATTTGAGATTATGCAAACATATGCCAATTAAATACCTAGATTACAATAGTAGTGCGAACATTGTAACCCTTGTTGATCAGAGCAGGAATGAGATAAACGTCAATGAATCCTATGCCTCCTATCATGCACATCTCCTTACCATTCTCTATCATTCTTTACTGAAACACTTCTCCATTTTGGCGGGCTATGCCTGAAAATAGGATTTCAACAAAGGTTTTATTGTGTGTTTAAATTAAAATGAAAACTCCATTCTGGCAGGCTATGCCTAAAAATAAGATTTCAACGAAATTTTTAGAGTATGTTTATTAGAGTTTTAGAATATTTTGGTAGGCTATATTCAAATGGATTGTGACTGACGTGATTTTTTGCATTTAGTGTTGTAAATTGTAATCATGCCATGATTACCGTACTACCACTATCTCTTATTATACCTGTTGTCGTATGGCGGTGTTCTTCCCTTCCCTTCTGTTGTTTACCGCACTACCACCTTGCTCAAGGATTCTTGTTGTGGGGTTGCAGTGTATACCGCTCTACCACATATGTTTCTAACCTTCCTGGAAATATAGCGGTGTATACTTTTGATCATTACTTGAAGAGTGTCGATGAGACAATCTTATTTGTCTTACCGATATCTCAATGTCTCATCAACATTAGATCTTATGTTCCTTTGATATTGGTTGCTAGTGTTAATGAGACAAGTTAATAACTCTTGTCAATATGCCACTATCTCATCGATATTTTCCTTCGATGGTATTTCTTTATATATCGATGTAACTTTGTCATGTCAGGGAGACTCATGATTATTGTTGCAGTATGGTGGTGTTTTTCCCTTCCCTTCTGTTGTTTACTGCACTACTACCTTGCTCAAGGCTTCTTGTTGCGGGGTTGTGGTGTATGCAGCTCTACCACATATGTTGCTCACCTTCCCAGTGGTATAGCGGTTTATGCTTTTCATCATTAATTGAGGAGTATCGATGAGACAATCTTATTTGTCTTACCGATATCTCAATGTCTCATCAACATTACTTCATGATATCCAAGAGTTGTGTTTCGTCGAGCACTTGTAGCTATACCTTGTCGATGTGACATAAGTGATTCTATCCTCAATATGCTTGTATCTTGTTGACATTTCATTGTTTTACATCGTCAATGAGACATATAAATAAGTCTCTTTGACATAGGGGTATCTAAACCTGTGCTAAACTCAAAGCTAAAGCCGGAGCTAAAAGTGGCACTAAACTTGAAGCTAAACTAGGAGCCAAATGTAGTACTAATGGTGGCACCACACTCGAAGTCAATATCGGTGCTAAAGATGGTGCTAACTTCAGCGCAAAGTATTGTTGACTTGTCATGATCAGTGCAAATAAATGCCAAAAATAGCACCATCTCGATAAATAGCACCGACGTTTTCAAAAAATTAGCAAAAAATACATTAAAACAGTAGGTGGGAGCAAAAAATGGAGCAAATCACAGAGATTTTTTGTGGATGCTTTATTATACCTATGCAAGAATCCAACTCTTAATTTCAAGGTGTTGGAAAAAGTACATGCTTCTTTGATTGATGGGCACTTAAGAAAGATTTATATTCGGAGGGGCTAAAAGGGGATGATAAAAAATTTATAGCAAAATGCATGGTATGTCAAAAAATAAATAGGAGATACTTAAGAATTTGGGAATTTTGTAGCCCTTATCTATCTCAAGTTAGAGGTGGGAGGAGTTATCTATGTATTTTATCACTAGCTTACACAAATCTAAATGAAAAAATACCATCATGGTTGTTTTGGATCATCTCACCAAATTTATGCATATTTTTTTGTTTTAGCACACCTAATTATAGTAATCACTATCATAATAGTCTTTATGTATATTATTTAGAAACCACACAGGACTCCAAAAATTAAAGTGATTATGATCCTATATTTACAAGCAATTTTTAGACTAACTTATTTTCATGTTTGGGAACTTAACTTTATTATAACTCATCATATCATCCCTAATATAATGGATATACTAAGGCCATAAAAAAATGCTTGGAAGGTTAGGTTTAATTTTTTTCTTCAAATAAAAAAGAGAGATGGGTACAATGGATACCACCAATAGTCGAATGGTGGTATAACACATCTTTCTATACTTCTTTCAAGATGTCTGTTAGGAAAAGATATGTAATCCATGCCTTGCATAATGTTATAATGTAATATTTTATTTATTATATGAAGCACTAGGGAATCTATGGATGTGTGCATCACATGGGTCTAACATTCTTGGGGCCACTTTATGTGTTGTATATAACATTGCACAATTAAATATTTAATGTGGGATTGCACATGGGAAAAATATTTAATGTTGGGAAAACTTAGTACCAGTATTAATTGAGGGGTTATTGGTTTTGTAAGCTCAAGGTATTAGTCACATGGCTTTATGTAATACCACTAGGTGGTTTTGTGTGAGCTCGTTTCTATAAAAGAAAACACATGGGTAGTTGTCTAAGGTTGGATAGTTGTCTTCTTCATTGGTTAAGAGCATATTTTGTTAGCATTTGTGAGGATTGAAACATTGTGGAACTTCAATCCCTTCTTCTACAATACCCATTTCCATTCCTAAATACACTAGTACTCAACCTGCCACAACAATTCAACCTACTAGCAGTGTGAACACTTCCTTAGGCACTTCCATTGGGAATCCTTCTATCTTTTGGCATTCGAATACAATATCTACTCAACCATCCACCCTCACCAACTTACAATTCACTTTCCCTTTGCATACATCTACCACTCCACCCTATTCCCCTCCACCTTACAATAACAACGATTCTCTCCTTAACACACTTTTGCAAAGCATGGCATCCCTTCAACAACAAGTGAAACCATAAATCAAAACAAATAGGAGTACACAATGGTTTGGATTCAAAATTATCTTTGTTTCAAAATTAAATGGGCATAAAAATTATACTAGGCCGACCTAAATCAAGTGCCCTAATTTTGGTTTAGGTCGACATATGTTTGACGTAAACTCTATGTATATGAGGTCCTTCCTCATTGCAAGAATTAATTCAAGAATTTTTGAAAATTTTGGTGAAGTAAATTCAATAAAATGCATTGGTTTAGTTATCTTTTTTTTGTTGTTTCATCTATATGCATGGTTCCTATGTTTCAAAGTTGCTTTAAGTGATTAGTTTTTAGATTTAGTTCATTTCTTTCATGTTGATGATAAAGTATTTGAGGTGTTTGAAAAATATTCAATCCATATGATGTAGAGCGTGGGTTTAGATATCTTACCAATCACAACTCAATCATATTTGAACAATCTTTCAACCGTGAAGACCCTAACTTGGTGCTTTCACACAATTTTCTCAATTTTGCTTGTCACACATAAAACCATGAAATTTGAGCATATATTTTAGAGAAGTCCTCAAACCCATGAAACAAATACCTTTTAGGATACCCTTTATTCTCTTCCTAAACATATCAACTTTTTGCATATACTTGTTTCAGAACATACCCTCCTAAAATGGACTGCTACACTACCCCTTAAGACCAATTAGGCCTCTTTTACAAAGAAAGTGTGTGATATCCTTTTCCCAGATTACCAATCTTCATTCCTAGACCCTGGAAATATCACATAGGTTCAAGAACCACAAGTTTTATCACTTTAATCAACCACCAATTCATCTAACCACATAACCCTACTCCTACATATCAAAACTAGCCTAATACATTGGGATATTAGGCTAGGGCTTGCACAAACAGTGATCTAACTCCATTCCCTACAAATACAGTCCTACTAGACATGAAAGGAAACCTATCTAGTTCCATTCCACTGAGTTATATAGAATTTCATTAGTAGAATGGGCTTTTATTCCATACTTTGTCTACAAACCCTCAAATTCAAGGTTTTCAACCCGTTTTCAAAAAATTGCTCACCAAATGCTTCAAACTTTATGAAAACACTTAAAATATATAATAAAAAAATTCTCAACACATTCCTACATAAATCCCAAACAAATTCACTTCATTACCAAGCCGTACAGGCCGTACAAACTTCCTATAGCAGCAAATTTTGAAGAAAACATAGAAATTTGAAGTTGTTTTATTGCTTGTGCACCAAAATGAGTTCCAAAAGAATGCATCAAAGTTTTTGAGGAATATTTAAACTTGAAAAACTACAAATCAATGGTTCTAATGAACTTTTTAACTACATGACCGTTCATCTTCCTTACATGACAAAATTTGCAAAGCAACTTTTACAACAAATTACAAAACTTGAAAAAACTATCAACTATCGATCCCACATGACTTATTACATTGAAAATGGTATATGATGAACTTATTACATCCAAACAAGACTCTAAACACCTAAAAAAAATACATGCGACCCTATTGACAAAAATTGACAAGGTGCACCTGCACCATACACCCAGGGAGAAAAGAATCTCAGGCTCCACCTGAGATCAAATAGTTATTCCATGCCTTTTAATGTCCTCCTTTGTCATACATGTTGCATCTTCATGAGGGATACCGTGCCATTTCACAAGATATTCATTATAGACTTTGTGCCTTGTTCTCTTCACCTCCTTTGTGTCTAAAACACCTTCAAGCTTCAAAGGCTAAGTTGGGGGTAGGTCTTTGACATAATCTTCATCTTGAAATTTAGATGTACCTGCTTCTTCACCTAAAAACATAGATCCTTTGAAAGGATAAGGGTTAGCAACATTAAACATTGGAGAGATAGCAACACCAGGAGGGAGTTCTATCTCATAGGCATTCTCACAAAAAATTTGGACCACCTTGCATGGCCCCAATTTCTTCATCTGAAAATTTTTGTACTTTCCTTTTGGCAACCTTTCCTTCCACAAATGTGAAAGTACTAAATCTCCCACCTTGAATTGAACATCTCTTCTCCTCAAATCTACATGTTTCTTGTATTTCTCAACACTTTTTTGAAGGTTTTCTCTAACTTGCTGGTGTATTTCACTCATGGCCTCTAAAAATCCTTCTACCTCAATACTCCTCTTCTCCATTCCACTCAAATCCCTTAGCTCAAACACACCTCTAGGTTTCAGTCCATACACCACCTCAAATGGGAATTTTCCAATGCTTCTATTGATGGAGTCATTATAGGAATACTCATCTTGTGTAAGAATCAAGTCCCATTATTGTTCATGCTCCTTTGTGAGGCATCTAAGTATATTTCCAAGTGACCTATTGACTACTTCATTCTGCCCATCTGTCTTTGGATGATAGGCAATACTAAAGGTCAAATTTGTTCCAAGCTTCCTCCAAAGGGTCCTCCAAAAGTGACCTACAAACTTTGAATCCCTTTCTGATACAATAGTCAATGGTAGCCCATGAATTCTAACTATATATTTGAAAAATAACCCTACAATTTAAGAAGCATCACTTGTGCACTTGCATGGAATAAAATGAGCCATTTTACTAAATCTATCAACAACAACAAACACACTATCATAAACCCTCTGAGTTTTTGGCAAACCTAACACAAAATCCATACTAAGAGACTCCCATGGTTTATTAGGTACTGGAAAAGGCTAATAAAGACCTGCATTAGAACTAGAACCCTTGGCTCTATGGAAAACTACATAACTTTCCACAAAATTTTTGACATCCACTTGCATCTTTGGCCAATAGTAAAATATCCTTACCTATTCCAATATTTTATCCACCCTAAAATTACCTCCTAAGCTTCCATAATGTTTCTCTTTTATCAAGTTAGTTCTCATGGAGCACTTTGGAACACATAATTAGGCACCCTTGAGCAATAATCCATCTTGTAACAGAAAATCATAATATTCATCATGAAATGCACCCTTAAACTGATCACAAACAGCATATGACTCTTTAAATTCCTCATCTCCTTCATACGTACCTTTCAAGGCATCTCTTCCCACACTTTGAAGTTGAATTTCTTGCACCAACATTGACCTTCTGCTCAAAGCATCTGCCACCTTGTTGGACTATCCTTTTTTGTGCTTTATGCTGAAAGTATAACTCTGTAGGTACTCCACCCACTTCACATCTATGTGACTCAACTTGCCCTGGTTGTTCAAGAAACTCAAAGCATGATTGTTAGTAAACACAATAAATTCCTTGGGAAGGAGATAGTGTCTCCACTTTTTCGGTTCTTTAACCATTGCATACAATTCTAAATCATATGAGGAATACTTCTTTTTGGCCTCATTAATATTTTCACTAAAGAAAGCCACCGGTCTTCCCTCTTAGCTTGGGACTGCTCCAACTGTAAACCTACTTACATCACACTCTATTGTGAAGACTTTGTTGAAATCAAGTAATGTAAGGATGGGTTGTTGTGCCACTCTATTTTTCAGATATTGAAAGCCTTTCCCTACCTCATCAGTCCATTGAAACCTTTTCCTTTTGTCCCCTTTTATGGTGCCAATAATTGGAGAGCAGATATTACTGAAATTCTTTATAAATTTCCTATAGAAACTAGCAATTCCATGAAAGCTTCTTACCTCCCCTACTAATTTTGGATTTGTCCAACTGATAATTGCTTCTACTTTGGTGGGATCCATCTTCAATTAACCTTTAGAGATGATAAAACCAAGGTACACTAGTTCCTCTTTCATGAACTCACATTTTTTTAGATTTATCATCAACTTCTCTTCATTTAACTTCTACAAAACCATGTCAAGATGTTGCAAGTGTTCTTCTTTGGTCTTACTAAACACAATTATGTCATCCAAATACACAACAAAAAATTTCCCTATGAAAGGCTTCAAAACTTCATTCATTAACCTCATAAAAGTGCTTGGAGCATTTGACAATCCAAATGGCATTACCATTCATTCATACAACCCCTCATTGGTTTTAAAGGTAGTTTTCCACTCATCCCCTTCTCTTATCCTAATTTGACCTATGTGACCTATTATTAAAGAACTGACAAAGGTACTTCCCCTCTTGGCCCACGATTTATTAAGATTACTTTTAAAGATCGACCTGTTAATGCCTAATACAACTACCAGAGTTAATGGATCCAAGAGAGGTGGTTAGTCCATGTCACAAATCTCGAGGGGAGAATTGACCATCTACCAACAAACTCCCCCTCAACGTTACCCGAAGGGATTCAAACCCAACACCTTTGGCTCTAATACCAATTGTTGGCACACAGTTGTCGTTGCACCAAAAGATCAACCTGTTAATGCCCAATACAACTGCCAGAGCTAACAGATCCATGAGAGGTGGTTAGTCCATGTCACAAATCCCAAGGGGATCACTGACCATCTGCCGACAGCCCCTACACCACCATACTATATGTGGCTTGTTGATTGTAAGTTACTATGTATAGTTAGCCTGGGCCTACTCTTATTGCAATAGTTCAATTGTGGGTTTTTATGCATCTCATGTTGTTTTTGGGTGAATGTTTGAATGCTTCAGAATCTAAAAATATTTCATATCATTGGAGATTGCACTAATTCTGTTATATTGTAGATCTTGTCTCGGTTAAGCAGAAGTTGGTTATTGAAGATTGGTCCAACTTGAATGTTGTATTATTTTCATGATTGCACTTAGGATTTAGATTAGAAATCTCTTTAAACCATTGTCTTTTGATATTTCTTTGAGATTTTTGTTAGAGTAGGATTGAAAAAAAACTTTTCAAGACCATGGATCTAGGAAAATCGTAGGGTTTATTTTCATTTTTAGATCTTGCAAAACCCTCATTGTTGACTTAAGAGTTCCAGCTTTCGTTTTACCATAAATGTCCCTTGTGATTACCAACAAATCACATTTTCACTAAGTTGTTTGTGTATTTTCAAGACCTCATTAAAGACCTCAGGGTTATTTCTTGAGGCTTCCTGATAGAAATCACCTTTCAAGAGAGATAGGATACTTGTATTATGTATGTGTTTTTACAGTGCTAAAAACACCATCAATAGAATTGGCGCTAGAAGGAGGGTTGTTTTGAACAAAGTTGGAACAGATTGGGTCATTCTCCCCTGAAAGATTCTACAAAGTTACCAGATCTACACCAGATAAGGGAGATTTCCAATATTTAAAGACCCTTAACAGGGTTAGAATAACCAAGAAAGGGGAGGATTCATCATCTATACTACCTGCTCGACCACCTACTCCACCTTCTCCACCATCCACATCACCTATCCCTTCATTTTCACCTTTCATTCATACTCATGTTATTGTATCTCAGCCACAAGTTATTGCAACTTAGCCAACACCACCTTTGCTTCCACCAATGGATTGGCTAGGTAACAATCCATCACCCTTAAATTTCAATGACTATCATGAAATGCCCAACAATATTGAAAATTTCTACTCCAAGTTTCATATCAATGATCCTTGAAGGACCGTTGAAGAACATATCAAGATATTCCAAACCACTGTTAAGGACAATTAGATCAACCAGGAAGATGTGGCTTGTAGGACCTTTCCTTATTCATTGGGTGAGGATGCATTTTACTAGTATATTCACTTACCTACTAGTTCATTTACTACTTGGAATCAAATGAAAAGTAGTTTTCTACAAAAATTTAAATCCCTGTTAGTCCCAATAATTTGTATCAAAAGTTTATGTTAGTTAAGAGGGATTTCAATGAGCCAAAAGGTTAATTCAATAATAGGTTTCACCATGGTTACACTAGGTTATAGGATCTGTATTTTTTCGATGATGCATTTGCCAGGGTTATAGGACCTTTGTAAGGAAGATTACTTCTTGACACTTTCCCTCATATTTCTTATCACATAATCCTTCGCACCCATTTATCTGCTCACACACACCATACTCCACACTTCTTATATTATCGAACAAAATCAAATTTTACTTATATCATTCAATGCTTTCATAATCTCCTAGGTTAGCCAAACAAAATATCTTCATAATCTCTTAAGTTGGCCTAGCAAAAACATGTCAACTTGAAGAACAACCTTGAGCTATTCAATAAGGATTTGCACACTAGCACCAGACCCAAAAGATAGGTCACACATAAATATCTTCTTACCACATTACCAAGGGACCCGTAAATAGGTCATACATGAGATAGTTTCATTACATAACATAATTATCAAAATATAGCAAACTTGAATTACATGAAATATATTTCGGAGTCAATGGGAATGCCACATCTAAGACCAAATCTTAATTGTCATCAATTTCAATACCAACCAGAGAAACATAATTAGACATACAAAAACTTGTAACATGTTACATGAATGTTCGGATAGAAAGGATACTCAGATTAGGCTTTGAGCACAACATCCAACATCAAAAGATTAGACTTCATTAGTCTGCATTAACTATATTCCACAGATGTCCTAGAATGATGTACTTCCATATCTAGATCAAGGATAACATCCACACTACATAACATCATATCACTCAATAGGATAGATCATTTATGTATATCATCTGGAGCACAACCTTCCAGATGCCAGGTTTTGACATCAATGAAAACAATGCTAAGTCATCTCAACAACTTTTCAACAATCTCCCCCTTTGGCATATGGAAAAACAACAAAACTTCAAAAACACAAAACTCCAAAAATCCAAGTGCTCCCCCTTTGTCAAGCAAATCAATTCCTATTTTTGTTTTGTTTTTCTCTTCATTTTCTCCCCCTTTTTTCCATCAAAGGAAAAGGGCCCAAAAGAGCATTTAGGAGATCAAGTAAAAATAACACTTTTCACATGAAAAATCTTCTTGTACCTTACTCTCATAGGTGGAAGAATCCTTTTCCAAGCTTTTACAATAGAAACCAACAACTGTCCAGTAGAGTCAACAACATAAATGAAGATGACTAGTCCAGAGACAGGCATTGTCGTTCAAAATCCTCTGCATTAGAAAGTATCCCAAAGAGATGATCCAACCAGACCTCAACAATTTCTTTGACCAACCAGAAAGTTTTAACCAAATCTTCCCTATGTCTCTAAGTAGAAAATAACTCAGCTTGCAACTCTCCAACTCTTATTCTTTGTTTTCCATCTTTATCTTTGAAGATGTCAAAACACTTCCCAATATTGTTCAATACAGATCCAATAACTTTAGTTCTGCTTCTAAAATTATCAACAGGAGTAGACCACTAGAGATAGTACCTGTAGATGTCATACATCTCCTTATGCATTCTCTTGTCTCACCAATGTGTTTTGACAAATTTTTTTGGCTTTGACACACCTTCTCTCAATCATAGCTCAGAACTTATGACCTTCAGATCCTTCCCGCAACAACCTTTCTTCAACAACTTCAACCAAATCATCTAGTAACAAGTCAGAAACATCTAAAATAGTAATACCCTTTTTGAATAGATAATCAACTAAGGCATATTCAATTCTAAGCCTACTGACCGGAGAACAGGCATACCACTTTTTACCAATCTTTTTCATATCACCTTCATCCAACACCAAGCGAACTTCATCTAGATCGAAAGAGTCAAATCTAGGCAAAGACTTTTCTTCCTTCTCCTTCTCTTCTGAGATAGTGATGACATATTTTGTGTTAACTTTTCTGCTTTTAGGTTTTGGAGGGGAACCACCAATGACAACCTCTCTCTTTCTTACTAGAGGAGGAACCCTCCTCAAACTGACCAATAGGCATAGCACTAGACACTATCACACCAGAGCATAGATTCATCTACAAGGATGAGAAATAAACTTTGCATGCACTTGCTTTATCTTCCATACATTCCAAATATCTATAAACTTGCTTTCTGAAGGGGATGTTGGACTTCCACTTAACATTCTCCTTTGATGGTAGCACACTCAAAAAGTAAAATACCAAACACATGAGCAGAGACCCAAACCAGAAGGGATAACTCTCAACCAAAGAAATTTTGACATTCTCAATTAGGTTTTCCATTATGAGGCTACACAGGTCAAATTTTCCTTCACCATCTTATGTGCAAGATACAAAGCAAGAGCCAAAGTAGAACCTTCATGATTTTTGAAATAGATTTTGTAAGTGATACCATAAGCAACATACCTTACTGTAGGATCAGTAATGGTATTTATCAGTAGAGCTTGGGTGTCTTTTTCGATATCAGTAAGTTCCTCCACATCTTTGTATTTCACCATTTTCTTCCCAGGGAGGCCACCAACACTACACAATCCAATAATAGCTTCAATGGCTTCATTAGTGATCGGATAGGGTTTGTCCAAAATGATGTTGCCATCCTTGGATCGACTCAATAGGAACAAGATAGACTCTTTGTCAGCAATCTAGGGAAATTCTCCACATAAATCATACCCAGGGAACTTACATTTTGCAATTCATCTTTCTTCAACCCTAGTTGCATTTCCTTCATCTTTTGATGATCAAATTCATCCAACTCTACTCCCTTTCAGCCATAGTGGAATACCACCACTGGATTCTTTGTCAATGGATTCCATCATCATGCTTATCTTCTTCAATCTTTTATCACTCAATGAAACTTCTTCTTCTTTGAAAACTATGAGAGATGATTTGAAAACTCCACCTTTTATCCTTAATTTCTCATGATGATTTTTCCACCAAAACTTACATCAATGACACCATCAATTGTACTTCACTTTTCAATCAGTCCGATTAAGCTTCATCATACATTACCAACCACATCAAATTTGGTCATGCCAAAAACACATCAAATTACTTCAGAGAGGGGGGATCCATCAAGATATGCATTGCAAAACTCCCCCTTGTTGTGCATGTTTTGCACACATGCCCCATTCAGAATGGGGACCCTCTCTTTCCTTCTCCTTGTCGGGTTGCTTTTGGCTTTGCCTCGTTTTGGCATGCCCTTGTGTTGGTGTTCAAGATGGTCAACAAACCTCAAAAGAGTCATCTAAAATTTGGCCATCTTATTTACCCCCTCAAATTCCAAGGTCTTTGGTCTCGGCAGGTCCCTAGCTACTGTTTGCCTTAATGTCTCAAAATTGTTGTTTGTGGGCCCTGCCAAACCTGGCTCACCAGATCTCCCCTTTCAGGTTTTCGTTTCTCATTTTCTGATTCTAACAGTCGTTCAGTGGTGGCCTTTTGTCCGTCAGGTCCTAGACCTTCTCTCGCTGCCAATTTCTCTTAGAACTTTTGAAACGGCTATTCGTCGATGTCTTCCCGGCTATCAGGCCCTGGCAATCCCACGGTTGTTTTCAAATCATCTCACCTAACTTGGGTCTACCATACAAAGAAATAAATGCATGCCATTAATGGAAATTGGCCTATAAATTTTTCTCTCGGCCCTTCATTTTACTTGAGGCATTCGAATCTAGGGAGAAACAAAGTCCCCCTTCCTTTTTTTGCATTTTTCCTTGTTCCTGCATGCTTCACATTTTTTGTCATTTTTGGACTTTTGGGACAAGTTTCCTATGGATTTGGGATGTTTTTTTTATTCCTAAGTGAACTTCCAAGGTTTCACTAAGTTTCAGGAAGTTTGGGAAATTTACTTCTGGGCTTCCGCCCCTCCGTGGTCGTTTTCTGGAACTTCATCCTTCCATGGCCATTTTCTAGGCTGCCACCTCTTCGTGGTTGTTTTTGAGCCTCCGTCCCTCCATAGCAATCTAGAAATTCCCTTCTAGGCCACCGTGTGCTCATTGTCATTTCAAAAGGGCAGCGACCCTCTGGCTTCCCCCTTCCAAACTTCTAGATTTTTCAAAATAAGTCAAATCTTAAAGAAGTATGTCTTGGCATTCTTTCTACCCCTTTTCCCATGTGCTAAAATTAAAAAATATCAAATTTTCTAAGTTTTGTGAAGTTTCAGAACTTCCTTTTTGGGACTTTGTCCCTCCATGGTCGTTTTCCAAGACTTTGTCCCTCCATGGCCATTTCTAAGACTCCATCTCTCTGTGGTTGTTTTTGGGACTTCGTCCCTCCGTGGTAATTTTCTAGGACTCCATCCCTCTATGGCCGT
Source organism: Sequoia sempervirens (assembly GCA_007258455.2). Classification (NCBI taxonomy): domain Eukaryota; kingdom Viridiplantae; phylum Streptophyta; class Pinopsida; order Cupressales; family Cupressaceae; genus Sequoia; species Sequoia sempervirens. The sequence goes on from VDFB02101643.1 coordinate 13,326, forward strand.
TTACGGGACTCCATCCCTTCATGGCCATTTTCCAAGACTCTATTCCTTTGTGGCCATTTGGGAACTTCTCTTCCAGGTCGTCGTCCCTCTACTTGTCCTCCGACATCCCTCTGCCTGTCAACTGTCGCCCATCTTTCATCGTCCTTCCGCCCTATGGCGCTCACACCCCTAAGCACACATTAATATTTATGATCCAAATGAGCTCCAAATATGAATATTATGATCTTTTTATGATGCATGGATGGGTCTAACAAGGATTTTGCAGGATTTGACTAATGTTTTCCTTGATTTGTGTATGAATGCATTTATGACACTTCATGTATACATGATTCAAGGAGCCTACCGCAAGTCCGTCGGGGAGACCCATTGAGAAAGGTGAACAAGGAATAGCACATAGCTCCTGTCACCACTCATTTATGCTTGCCTCTTCCCCTAGAAACCATTAACAGAGCTAGCATTGGAAGAAGGCCTATGTCAAGGAAGTCATTGACAAACCACAAAGGATGGACTTGAAGGTGGCGGGAGGGAGTGGTTGTTCCTCCCTCCAAACAAATGATCATGATCCATCAGGAGTTGTTTCATTAGATCGGGGACCACTAATCCATATCACAATGATGCAAATCTATAGGTGAGGTTCATTTGATCCAATGGAGAATGTTGCAAGTCCATCACAGGAAGAAGGCAACTTTCAGGTAGTTTTAGCTACAGCAAAAGGAAATCAGCTAAAGACAAAATTGCTATAGTGACTGGCCACTACAAGACAAAAAAGGGAAAGGACAAAAGATGTATTTTAAATTGATATATAATGGTGGGTAGGTGAAACCCTAGTGTACTCAAATCTGAACCACACAATGTAATTCAATCCTATCCATTCATTTGGGCTTTAGAAAACTATAAATAGGGGTCTCCCCCTCATTTGTAAATGGTTGGAGAATTGGTGTAAATACATTTTGCAACAATAGAAAGTAGCATTGCATGATCTATGGGTGTTCCTTTTGATTTTTCTCATTATGTGTGCATGGTTTACCTACCCTTTTAGTTTAGTTGTTAGTTTCTTGAATGGAAGTGGTGATGGTGATTGTTGTTTCAATATTTGATGAATTTCTAGCTCATGCTTTTTGTGGTTCATTGATGATGAATCACTTTGAAAATCTAGTCTAAGCTTCCTTCCTTCATAGTTGCAACTTAGTTTGATTACATGTGCATGATGTGTGTGTGTAATCTAAAAATCTACAGTCCTTTGAAGATGGCATTGGTTTTGTGTAACTGTAGGTTTTTCTTGGCCAAGGAAAACCTAGTTTAGGGAGTTTGTCTACTGTAGCAGCCCCATGATCATTGTTCATTCATAGTTTTAGATCCAGTAACTTCCTCTCTTCCCTGCCCTTTATCCTTTTTTTTAATAAGTGACCTATGGAAAGGTTCATTGCACATTGTAAAGCCAAATATAATGATAAAATGTAGTTCACGACTGTTGTTTGAACCTGTAGCAAATGCATTACCTAAGTCCATTTGTAGATCCAACTTCCCCACTTTGTGACTCATCCGTAAGTCTGCCTTGTGATTCCAATAAATCACATTAATCAACTAAGATATTCCAAGCATTGTCAAGACCTGATGTTAGAGACCATGGGATAGTGTTCTGAAAGCTTATTATGGAAGATTGTCTTTCAAGAGAGGTGATGCACCTATGCATTACCTGTGTTGAGAAGTGCATAAAAAACACATTAGCACCCTTGATCCAAGGAAGTTGGCTCAGATTCTGGAAGAACTTGTACCGGGATCCGGTACCACAAAAGATCCCCCCACACTTGTTTCCTTTTTCTTCCAAACCATGATGATATTCTTCTTAGATTCATTTGATTTTGCAATCTTCTTTTTATTTCCAAGCTTTTCCTGAGCAACATGTATGCATGTGTTGGCATAATGTCTTAGTTGAATTCACTTGTAACATCTTTTTCCTAACTTAACTAAGTGAACCCTAGATCTGTATTGATTACCTTTGTGACCATAACCATGGAATAGATAGCAATTACCATGAAAGAGATTATAAATTTCATTCCTTCTAGCCAAATTAGATAATTCACTTCTACAATGACTTGCTTTGTGACCAAACTTGAGAAAATTAAAGCATTGAATACTTGGTTCCTTCTTGCTTCTACACTCTACAACCTTATGTCCAAATTTTTTGCATAGAAAGCAATAGCCATTAAATGATAAGTACCTTTGAGCATTTGGTTACCTGATCGAAGGTCTTTTAGGTGTTCTATAGTTTTGGACATTACTTGTTACAATAGATCTCACTTCCAATTCAACTAATTTGTCTTTTCCCTTAGTGTTCTGATTTGAGCTTTCACCGAAGAATCCAATTCCTCCCTTATCCTTATGACATTTATGTAGGGAAAAGAGTTGATCTAGAATTATGCTACTTTCACATACTCTTGCTTCTAATTTCAGCCTTCTTAACTCTTAATCTAACTTTTCATTTTCTTCTAATTTATGTTTGATGGTATCTTTGATATTTTCTTCAATATTGTTCCATTCTTCCATTTTTTTTTTATGGTATCATTGATATCTTCTTTAGTCTTCTTGTATTCATCCAACCATAGTTTTAGATCCACAACACTTTCCTTTGACTCCTTCAATTCACGCCTGACCTCTCTATGTATTGCTTTGAATTTATGGATTTGCTCCCTTAGTTTTGAGATACAACTATTTGCTTCTTTAAGGTTTTCTTTCAATTCTTCATTTTTAGATCATGTGCTTTCCATATCATCTAACATTATCTTTAGTTCTTCCTCAAAGTAATAATCTCCTACCATCTTCTTCAAGCTACCAAGATCACCCTCAAGTGGTTAAGCTTTATCTACAAGGGACCAGGCTCTGATACCAATTGTTGAACAGACCAGATAATTGAGAGGGAGGGTGAATCAATTATCATAAAACAATTTTCATTACTTTAATTAATCTAGAGTAGGCTTATATCAATCAAATAATAATCAAACATATATGAACATGAAAGCACAAAATGACGCCATGCCCAATGAACACCAAAATTTACATGGAAACCCAAGAAGGTAAAACCATGGAGAATGTTAATTATCAATTATAAAACATCAGTTAAGGTGACACAGGTTAAGGTTATTTTTACAAGGGCTCACTGCCAAAATGCTCACTGTAGGTAAGGCTCACTTTGCAATTGAAACATCTGACTAAAAAATTGTCTCACTGACAAAAATGAACTGATGAAGTTGCATTTATATATGTATGAAGTCAGTTCCAGTTTAAAGCACAATATTTTTCTACAGCAGATCCGGTCAAGAATCTTCTACACACCTTCCTCGCACAACCTTTGTAAGGCATATTACTTCTTCCTAACACTTTCCTTTAGCTTTCTTATCACATAATCCTTCACACCCTTTTATCTACTCACACACACCATACTCCACACTTCTTACTTCATCGAACAAAATCAAATTTTACTTATACCATTCCATGCTTTCATAATCTCCTAGGTCGACCAAACATAATTTCTTCATAATCTCCTAAGTTGACCTAGCAAAAACATGTCGACTTAAAGAACAACCTTGAGATATTCAATAAGGCTTTGCACACTTGCACCGAACCCAAAAGATAGGTCACACATAAAGATCTTCTTAACACATTACCAAGGAACCCATAAATAGGTCATACATGAGATAGGTTCATTACATAACATAATTATCAAAAGATAGCAAACTTGAATTACATGAAATATATTTTGGAGCCGATAGGAATGCCACAACCAAGACCAAATCTTGATTTTCATCAATTACAATACCAATTGAAGAAACATAATTAGACATACCAAAAATTGTACCATGCTACATGAATGTCTAGATAGCAAGGATACCCAGAGTAAGCTTTGAGAATAGCATCCAACATCAAAATATTTGACCTCATTATTCTGCATTAACTTTCTTCCATGGATGTCCTAGAAAGAAGTACTACCAGATCCGGATCAAGGATAACATCCACACTACATAACATGATAGCACTTGATAGGATAGATCATTTATGTATATTATATGGAGCACAACCTTCTAGATCCTAGGTGTTGACATCAATGACAACAATACTAAGTCATCTCAACAACTTATCAACAACATGCACTGTTGATGGCTTTGAGGAAGAAAGTTAAGGCCTTGCAAGTTTTTAGAAATTTGAAATTAGTGATAAAGTAGGTCATGAAGCAATACTCATGCCATGATAGAAGAATGAAAAATTATAGGCATGGAGTGTGGGATCTAATAGAGGGATTTGATGTATTCAATATTCAATTGGTTCCCTAAAGTAAAAATCATATTGTTGATGTATTGGCTCAAGAAGCCAGTAATTTAGAGCGCTTGTCATATCCAATTTGAAGAGGTTCACAGTTGAACTCACTCCAACTCCATCAGTTCCTGACAACGTCACTAACTTCTGGGTATTTCATGATGACAATCATATTCTGGATTTCATTACTAGTTCATATGTTTTTGCTTCACAGATTATTGACGAAGTAGAACCAGAAGAATCAGAATTCGACATGGAAGGAGTGATCAATCTAAAGATGAAAATAATTCCAATGGGAATGGTACAACTAGAGAGAATATTTGATTTTGATAAAATAAGGGATCAAAATCAGCAAGCTAGAAAAGATTCAACGGATAATCAGTGCGAGACACACAACATGGGTACTATGGGAGATGTAAAGAATGTCCTCATTGGTAAATTCTATACACTAGAAGAGAAGGAAGGAATAGTTAATGCAGCATTGCATCAATATCAGGATATCATAGCATGGAGCTATGAGGATCTAAAAACATATGATACATCAATCATCATGCATGTGATCCCACTTAAACCAAATGTGAAGCCATTTAGGCAGAGGTAAAGATCGATAGATGCATTATTTGAGCCTATCATCCAGAAAGAGGTAATGAAACTATTATCTGCCCATATCATTTTTCTTGCTAGAAATTCTACTTGGGTGGCCAATCTAGTTCCATTACAGAAAAAGAATGGGGAAATCAAACTATGTGTAGATTTCATAAATCTGAACTGTGCATCTGAGAAAGACAACTATCTAGTGCCATTGTTAGATGAAGTGTTACAGATTGTAAATAGCTCTCAAATGATGTCTTTTCTCAATGGATATTTAGGTTACAATCAAGTGATGGTGTAGTATGAGGATAGACACAAAATAACTTTCACAATGAAATGGGGAACCTTCGCATATAGGAGAATGCCATTCAGGTTGATCAATGTTGGAGCAACGTTCTAGAGGGAAATGGATATTGGATTCAAGGACTTAATTGGAAAGTACGTCATTATCTATATGGATGATCTAACTGTGTTTTCCAAGAAAAGAGGAGACCATATTTCATATTTGTGTAGAGTATTCCAGAAATGCAGAGAATTTGGCATCTCCTTGAATCCAAAGAAGTGCATCATTGGAGTGACAGAAGGCAAGCTATTGGGTCATGTTATTTTAGAAAATGGTATATATATTGACCCATTTTCTATCCAATCCATACTGAAAATTCAACCTCTAGCCAATAAGAATGAAATGAAATCATTTTTTGGTAAGATCAACTTTGTCAGAAAATTCATTGTTGAAATTGTTGAAATTGTTAAACCTCTGAATTGAATGTTAAAGCAAGATGCTAAAGTAGAATGGACTCCTGAGGAAAAGAAATCATTTGAAGAAATAAAGTGAGCAATAGTTGAGGCTCCAATTTTGGTGAGTCCAAATTATTCTAAGCCATTTTACATATATTCGTTTACTTTTGAGCATTCATGTGCGAGCATGTTAACTCAAAAATCAGATCAATGGGATGAGCATCCAATTGCATTTATGAGTGCTCCCTTGAAAGATGCAAAGTTGAGATACCCTAATGTTGAAAATAAAACCTATGAACTAGTTCAAGGTTTGAAGAAGTTTAGGCATTATATTTTGAGAAAGAATATTTTTGCAATTGTTCTTGACACAGCAGTCAAGCTTTTACTGATGCAAGATGAGTTTGGGTGAAAGGAGGGATAAATGGGTGACAATGCTACAAGAATATGATATGGAGATACAAACCATGAAGCTAGTAAGAGGCCAAGCATTGACCAGAACAATGGTTGAGACTAATCCAGACCTTACAGCAAGAAGTATAACCTTGAAGATGTTTCGCCAAATGAATGGTATGATGATGTTGTGTATTATTTTCTCAATCAAAAGTACCTGGTACATCTGAATACTATGTAGAGAAGAGCCTTACATTTGAAGAGTAGTAGCTATATTTTGAAAGGTGCTATGTTGTATAATAAAATCCATGAGGATATCTATCTTTGTTTTCTTGGGAAAGAGGAAGTGGATCATGTTATGACTGAGTTTCATGAAAAGTTTGGGACAGGTCATGGTTCAGCTCCATGTACTCCAAATCATATTTTATGTGTGAGGTATTATTGGCCCACCTTGTTCAAGGATACTCATAACCACATCAAATCTTTCCATATTTGTCAAACTAGTGCCACTAAAGAAAAACATGTTGTTACATTGCAATCGGTCACTAAGGTAAGACCTTCACGTAGTGGGGATTGGACTTCATTGGTTCCATCTTTTCACATATTTTAACAATCCTGAGGTTGTTGTAGATTCCTTGTGAGGTTTGTTAAGTGAAAAATCTTAGATTTCTACTTTAGCACCACTGTGATTCTCAGCCCTGCATGTGAGCTTCATTGTTCATGGGTTGAAAAGGAAAAATCAAAAAAGAAAAAAAAAAGGGAAAAAATATTGCAAATCAAAAGAATTTCAATCTTTAGGAGGATTCAAATAACTCTATCAGGGCTATGTATTCCTAGCTAGCAGCAGAGCTATGTTTGATAGAATCACAGTGATAGCCTCATCAGGGCTATGGACACCTGACTAGTAGCAATGCACTATCTATGTTGCTTTTGGAGTTTGAATCATTCATGTAGCTTAACTTGACTGAACTTGGTTTTCTATGGTCACTAAAGGAGGGAAATGAATACATTTGCACACACTTGGATTTTCAATATGTGATGGGTTAGTTCATCCGGTATTTTTGATTCTTTAGTTTAATAGTTGACCTGGTTTGAGGATCAAAACTAGAGATTTTGAGTTCTTTATTCTAGTTTGTCATCAAAATGCTATGGAGCATTTCCCCAGCAAATTCATCATTTTTTGTTCCTTTTTCGCACACATGCCCCACCTGAGGTGGGGACCCTCTTTTCTTTATTTTTATTTTTTTTTCTTTAGACTCTTCCTTGTCCCCTTAAGGGATGGGTCCTTTGAATTTTGGATGACTTCACCTTTGCACTTTTAACAACTACATTTGTACTTTGGGTGAGTGTGTTTGCAACAATTGGCCTCATCTTCAATCATCTAAAATGACTAAGTCCCTTTAAATGATCAATTGGGCTTAGGTTCAAGAAATCCTTCTTATGGCATATTCCCTAAAAATCTCCACTTCACTTAATCCTTTCATCGGCAAATTTCCTGAAAAGTGTCTTCCATTACTAAATCCTTGCCTTCTTGGATTCCCTAAAATCCTTGTTTTCATGAAAATTTGAAATAGTCTTTGAACTTTTCTGAGGTTGGATTTTTCCCTTGTTGCATACCTTATACATCGTAAAGAATAAGCTTGAAGTTCGAACAGTGAAGCTTGAAGCCTGTTGACATGTTATCAGGATTCAAGGTTCGAGGTTCCTTAATACCTTTTACCATTTAGCAATGAATAAGACATAGTCCCAAAAACCAATGTCCACCTAGCTAGCAAGGATTAGGTTGTATGCCCGAACTCCGAACTCTGACAGGTGTTGTGGAATCCTCATACCTTGGAAATCCCCGAAACTATGCTTTTCACTAAATCTGGCTCCAAAATCTTTGTTTTCATATAATTGTCATCCTCGCGGATTCCCTGAGCCTTGGTTAAACATCTTGTCATGTTATTTATTTCATTATGTAAGTGACAGATTGTCATTAATGCTTGTTTGGGGTTCAATTTATAGTGTGATTGGAGACTTTTGGCCTCATTATGCTTTTGATATCTTGGGATTTTCATCTTTGAGGAGCTTTGAGGTGCTTGAGTGGATTGGAGACTAGGGTTTTGTACATTGTGTGTGGGGATTTCATTGGTCATCGCCTAAGGTTTTCTAAGTGCGACTTGTGTGCTTTATTTTCAACATCCAAATCACAAGATAGGGATTTAATCCATTTATTTGATTTTGCTAATGGATTTAACATGGGTTTGAATGGGTTATTTTCTTTTTGATTGCAATCTGAACTACATTTTGTGAACTCATTTCATGTCAATTTTCACTTGTATTTTGAGTGGTTTTTCATTTGCAACTTGATTTCGGTTCAATTTATTTTTCAAA
>VDFB02101644.1:0-22182 GCA_007258455.2 Sequoia sempervirens
ATGATAATCACAAAATGCATTGTCATCCCACCAAAATGGTTTAAACTGCCCTGGGTCATATGGTTTTGGGTCCTCAAGTCTTATGACACCATTTTGAAGGAGTTTCTTGAGGACTTCTTCAATGGGCTCACCCAAGGGGGTGTATGTGCGACTCCTGGGGAACTGTCTGGATTGTCGGGGCTGTCTTTGATTTGGGTTATTTTGATTACCTTGGTTATTTTGATTTGTCTGTACAACATTGGCAGCATGGGTCTGTGTGATCATCTGTGTATTTTGTGGTTGAGCCCCTTTAAGGGTAAGCACAGGACCCATGGCATTGATAGCCTTAGCATCTACAATGCCATCATTGGTGACATGTTTATTCTTAACCCAGTATTTGTTCTTGTCAGTGGGAGGACTTGCATTTATGTTTTTAGGACCGTATTTTAATCTTCCCTCAGCAATGAGCGCTTTCTCAAGTTGGACGCCTCGTTCGACTAGGTCTGCAAAGGTTGTACAACAATGAACTCGTAAGCCATTTTTCAATGGGCCTAGGAGTGTTTGTACAAACATGTCAACCTTCTCTTTTTCAGGTATGTCTATGTGGTAGCGACTTGCTAGGCCTCTCCATCGTTGGAAAAATGGGATAAACATTTCACCAGTGTCTTCTTGTGTAAGTGTGCAGAAGCTAGTGATGGAGGTGTCTGTGTCAATGTTATAGGAAAAAATTTTCACAAATTTTTGTACAAGTTCATTCCATGTTTTTATCCCCTTCAAAGTGGAGAACCATTCGAGTGTGGGTCCTGTTAGACTCTTGGAGAAGAGTCTCATCAAGTAAGTGTGTTCATATGCAATGTCCATACAGTTGGTTGTGAATTCTCGAATGTGTTCAATAGGATTTGTCTTGCCCTTGTATTTGGTGAAGTTTGGGGCCACATACCCAGGAGGAAATGGTGGCATGTATAAAGTTGTGTCAAAAGGATATGGACATAGGTCATATGACATTAGTGGCATTTTGTTGGATGTTTGCATGTTTTCCATCTGTTTTTGGAGGTCTGCCACTCTGGCTGTCAAGGCATCTATTATGGGATTATTGGTCGCATCACACATGGGAGTGATGGGTATCCCTTGAGTCCCCATTGATTGTGATAGCATGTTCGAGTTTGAATGTGACATGTGTTGTTGTGGAATGTATGATATGTTTTGGTTTGGAAATTGTTGGTATTGCCAATTTTGATGAGGAATGTGTTGTTGCGTGTTAATTTGTGATGAATATGTGGGGATGTGCGATCCAGCCATATTTGTCGATATTTGGGGGATTTGGTAACCTTGACTATTTTGGTGCCCAAAGGTATTCATTTGTTGTGTCATTTGAGTGCCTGGTCCATATTGGAAGAATTGTCCATGTTGGATGTTGGTATTTTGTCCTTGGAGTTGTCCATGTGGGATGTTGGTATTTTTTCCTTGTGAGGCATTGATGTTTAGTTGTGACGATGTGTTAACGTTTGGTTGGGGACCTTGAATAAGAATACGTCGTTTAGTTCCTCCAAATGGGTTGAATGAGGTTCCCACATATGGGTTTGATGATGATGTCCCTATGGTCATAGATGAGGTTCCAAATATCGGGTTTGAGGAACTTGCCCCCATTGATGTAGATCCAAGGGTAGTTCCAACTGTTTGTGAAGATGTCATTGACATTGCGGCCATGGATTGTGATATTGCTTGTGACATGGTGGGTGTTCCTCCAATAGATGTTGCATTGATTGAGTTGGAGGTGTTTTGACTTATGGTTCCACTAGATGTAACATTGATGGTGCTTGTACCAATTTGTGTGGTGACAACAGTGTTATTGTTGGAGGCATTGTTTGTGTTTTGTTGAGGTGTCGAGTTTTGTGTTGTGTTGTCTGGAGATGAAGGTCTTATGGTATTGATGTCAAAGCCTCTTGGTAGTTTTGCCCCTTGGTCTAAAAACATAGCAAGGTATCTGTCAGCATCGTTCAAGACCAAGTCCTCTACAAATGAAGCTACGTCAGGATTTTGGGCTGCAGCATCTAGATCCTCAATTAACACTTGTCCAGTGTGGTCTCTTTGTATGAATGGTTCGAATGGATTTCGAGAGGATGTTGGCAGGTTCACGGAAGATGGTATGTTCATGTTGGTGAATGGATTGTTAAAATTCATGTCTTGGTTCATGTCATAAGTGTTGGTGTGGATGTTGGTGTTGAAGTCTTGTCCAAAGTTTGCCATTTGTCTTTTCTTTCTTTGAAGCCTAGTTTCGACCATAAAAGAGAATTTCTCAAATGAAGATGACAACTAGTCTATGTTTTTGGTGTTTTTGTGATAAAGGATGACAATGCAAGGTGATTACAATGTATTCCTAAGGAAATGATTGATGCAAGATGACAAAGTTGCCAAAGAAATATGTCAAATGTCGAGGTGACAATGATGGCTATGATGACAATGTTGATTAATGCAAAGTGATAGAATTGACTAGGGGAAAAATGAGTACTAAGATGATAATGTTGACTAAAAAGGTGACTAATGCAAGGTCAAGGTGCAAAATGAGGACTAGGGTGAACACTATTTTTTGATTTTTTTGGATTTTTAGGCACAAAATATGCAAAGTATGGACTAAGATGAATGCAATGTGGAGAAAGGTTTTCCTAACCACTCTAAGCTTAATCTATGTCTTAATTTTGGTTATCAAAGGACTTGTTAAAGGGACTAAGTGACAAGGTCAAAATGACTAGTGAGTTTTTCTAACTAGACTATTGAGTTGAAAATTCTCACAAAAAGGACAATGACTGAAAATGAGATTGTTGACTAAGTCCCAAGATAACCTACTCTTGAAGGAAATGATTTTGCAAAGTGTGATGAGGTGGCCTAATCCAAAGTTTGCAAAGATGAAAACCTAATGACAAGTCTATATAGGAAATGATGATTATGAAGCCTAGGGAATGCAACTAAAATTAACAAGGATGAACCTAAGGTAAAAATGCAAGCTAATGGTTGAATGATGAAAATTTTGAGCAATTTCAGTTTTGGTTTCTGACAAAGACTTCGAGAAAAGATGTTTGACAGTAGGCAAAATTGTTGGACTCGAATTCAGTTTTGTGATGTTTTGATGAAAAGTTTGAATTGTCTGAAGTTGATTGTTTCGTTTCCAGATTTGGGATTGTTGTGTATACTGTTTGAGAATCTAGAAAACACTTAGCAAACATGATGTTTTGAATGTGTAATCAATCACAAAGAAGACAAGCACAATCCTATGGTTAGGCCAGGACAATATCTGCTAGATTCCACTTGGGTTTCCCCAGCCACATATCCTAGCGTAGTAACCCTGTGGTTTGGCTGCACTTGCCTCTCTTTACAGCACTTCTTTCTAGGCTTAAATCTAAGCTTCCCAAATACCTAGCTAAACTCCTACACGCCGGATCACCCTGCACTAAAGATCAGGAAGATGTGGATGCCTTCTACAACGCACTGCTATGCTTAGCTTTAGGTAGCTGCTTCTACTACACAAGAGAGGCTTAGTTCTGGGACCCCCAGCTCGAAAGTGGGCTAAGGGTTACGGTGCACACACTCACCGAGCTAGGTGGCACTCCAGCCTCGGCAGAGGGTTATACCTCAATGGTTTATGGGAGTACTACTCGTCCAGAGTGACACATCCCCACTGTGAACCTTGTGTGTGTGGCTTCCTCGATCTACATTTATACCTGTGTCGGCAAATGGCCAAAGAGCTCACATACCGAGTCACCTTGGGGTGAGTAAATTTTTCCCACTACAGAAGTTTCCCAAATCTCTAGAGTCAAGAATGCTTCTCTTGCACCCAGGATCGCACAAGTGCGCAAGGGGAGAGGATACTCCTATTATTGAATCAAAGGTTACACAAGTTGAAAGCGTTTGTTGATTTTAATATCCAAATTGAAGTGTGAGGAAAACACATCAAACACTTTGTTCATTGTAATCCAAGCTTATGATGTCAACTCAAACATGCAAGTTCTTTTTAGGCGCAATAAATCTTCTATGTGAAAGAGGCACTCAAGGTAAAACACAATTGAAGTGAGAGCCCTGCAACACATGATTAGTAGTTTTGAGTCTCCCTTCTTTGACAAGTGATAGTTGACGTTGCAAATCCCGAATCGTGGACATTCAAACCTACAAAAGGGTGAAAATTAGTCACAAATACCTAAATTAATCTAGCAAGAAAAAAAAAAAAACAAAACAAAAACAAAACAAAACAAACAAACAAACATCAATCTAACTAAAACAAACAAAATTAATCTAGTCTCCAAATAAAAATAAATTTAATGCTGATAAAAAATTAATTTAATCCAAAATTCTAAAAAAAATCTAATCCAAATTAATTAATCTAACCAAGAAAGACTAAGATGTAATCTAAATTAATTAAAACCAAGATTTAAATTAAGTTAATAAAATTACTAAATTAAATTAGTAAAAGTAAATCTATTCTAACTTTATGAAATTACTAAATTAAAGCTTATCTAAAATTACAAAATTAATTAATCTAAAAAATATATAAAAATCTAAAAAGCTAAAAAAAAAAATCTAATCTAAATAAAACAAAATAAAATTTAGTAAAATCTAAAACCTAAGAAAAGTAATCTAAGTGAACAAATTAACCTAAAAAAAAAATTTACCAAACAAGAAATAATGTAAATTTAAATTAATCTAAATGTTAAAAGAAAGAAAACCCTAAATAAAATTGAAATGACAACAGTAGCCAGCCAAAATAATTTTTTCTCAAAGTTTTTCCACGCCAACTCTCACAGCCGACCTCCCAGCAAGACTTCATTAATATTTCAATGCTGCAAAAGCAAACTTATCAATCACATTTAATTATTCAATCTCTCGAAAGCCAAAATGTCAAATGAAGAATCTGATGAATGAATGCATTCCATGTGTTCAACAACTACCAGCCGCAGCCAATCCTTCATGCACAAGGCTTTTATGAGAAGGTGATAGAGTTGCCTGTTGACAGCCGCCCATATGCCAAATCACAAGATATTGCAAAGATTTCATTAGAAATTTAAATCATATAAAAAAGACATGGCGCCGAATTAATGAATGCACAAATTCATGAGTTCAACCAACTACCAGCGCAGTGAATGCACTCCCTGTTGCGGCTGGGGGAAAGCAACAAACCAACACATTAGAAATAAATGATGTAGATCATATCTGTAAGGGCTTATAAATCTGCATGCCTCGTATGTTGCTCATGACCATGAAAGGGAATGAAGAGAAGCGATAGTGTGGAAGAAAGCCACAATTTTTTGAGAAGCTTCAATCCTAGAGGAGAAACCCAGAGATCACCGATGATAACAATCAAATATAAAGAGACATCAAAAAATCATGGGAAGTTTTTTATTGCAGCATGGAGATCATCAATAAAGAAATGCAAACTGTTTTTAATGCCATAATGTGTATGCATAGACAAAGTAATTGTTGTCTGCCAGCATAGACACAGGAAGGTGATTTCAACTTTCTTTACGCAGAAAATTCTTTATGTTGTAAAGCTTAATCTAGAAAAATGTGCTTCCTGTAGGTATGAGTGATAAAAAGATTATGCTACAAAGATATGTCATTACAGGGAATACAACGATCTTTAGATATAAACAAAATGGATTTATTGAACAGGCTGTTAGAAACTTTCAAAAAAGTGTAAATCAGCAGACTCTTTGAGAAACATTTGCATGTCACCTCTCTTTTTTAGCTTAGAGAAAGACCCTACGCTGATTTGGGAGGATTCAATAATCTTTTAATGAAAACACCCTCACATATAGCCAAAGATAGTATTTTTTTTTTTGTCATCAAACATGTGTTACCAGACAAATTAAACCAGAAAATTAAATGACCACTATCAAAACAAGCAGAGAATTAAATTGCCACCAACGGAAATAGCCGCAAATAGAGAGTCGGGTTCACCAAATGTAGTTAGAGAAATTTCCAAGTTAGATTGCAAATAGCATAAAACCATTAAATCCCTAATAACAATGGAGAACAATGAAAGCAAGAAACATTAGAGTATGAAACAAATTCACCTAGTCTTCAAGCCTCCATTGATTCACCTCCATTGGTCTTCTCCATCTTGCTGAAAATGATATAATTGCCCTCAAATTTGAAGTGCAACTATAACCTATGACAAAGCCAAGCAAAATATTGAAGTAATGTGATTGCTCAAGTGCTCAAAAGGCTCTCAAGCATACTGAAAATAACTTGTGTGTGTCAAAATGACTTGAGAGAGGGCCTTTTAAAGAATTCCAAATGGTGAATGGACGGACAGGATTAAAAGTTGGTGAAGCCCTAAGATCAACGGATAGGATTCAATGTGATAAGGATGATTAGGGTTAGGGCAACATTAGGTCAAAGTTAGGGCAAGCCTTGAAATGAAGGGTTGAGATTTAATTGGAGATAATCAAATCAATGGTGGAGAAAAATAGGTAGTTGGCATAATAGAAATTATTTAATTTGTGGAGAATGTTGACTTATGAATTAAATAATGATTTAATTCATAAATGGGAATGAGACAAAGGAGAATAAATAATCATTTTAATTATTTATTTGGTGAGATGGAAAGTGGGCTAAATAAATAAATTTATTTGATTGAAGGATAAATGGTTAAATGGAGAATTATTAGAAGGCATAAGGACTAATTAGTGACGTATCTAAATAAATAAATGCAATTTACTTATTTAAATAATCATGGAGGAATAATTATGACATTAGGACTTGATTAAATAATTGAATTATGTGGGGGAGAAGCATGGTCATCATATGAAATATGGTTTGCAAGGCGAGGCCATATTTATGTGTCTACAGGATACATCATTGATGAGATCAATAACTCTAATTTTGAAACAATACGGAAACAAAATAATGATGAAATCCCTCATATTGATGAAAATGAGAATGAAATCCCTTGTATGTTTGAAAATGAAAAAGAAACCCCTTGCATGAATGAAAATGAAACCCCTTGTATGAATGAAAATGAAAATGTTTTTTTTTTTAATAATTGAAAGAGATGTGCTAGATAACCTTCCTGGTAAAGTTACTTGGAGACAAATGAGAACTCATGGAAATAGAATATATAAAATGTTTATTTATAGAAAGAAATTAGGATTTCAATGTCAACTCATGATGCAATTGATGAAAATGTGGGAAATGAGAAAAGTGAACAAAAAATCAGGCATTTTTGTAAAACCAGAAAAGAAAGATGATTAAGTAGAACAAGTCATATCTAATGTTTCCAATGCTATTGATTCTATAGGAAAGAAGAGTCGATCTAAAGATAAGAATGCAACTCATCATGTAATTACAACTTCTCTAGTTAATAAATCAACTTCAAATAAAGAATGTTAAGTAATATTAGTAAATATATAAAAGTAAATCCCAAAAATTTGATGAGAGCTGCTAAAAGAAGAGAAAGTATTGAAAAGGATCCAATTAATCAATGTTGGAGTTTTAGTGGTAGACTCTCAAGGTCAAACATGAAATTAACTAATGAAATCAAATCTTTAATCAAAAAACATTGGCATGATAATACAAGAGTATCACCTAATATTAGAGATGTTTTAAATGAAGGGTGGGATCCAAAATTCATGACCCTCATCCAAAGCATCTCTTAGATATGACTCAAATTGAATTATATATATTTTTTAGATGATTTTATCTTACCATTTAATATTAGCATAAGTCAAAGATCATTTGAGAAATGTAAACCTTGGTATGTTAGAATTAATAAACAATGAATCTCTTGTTGTTGTAAGACTCATGTACAATTTCATTATTATTATGATAATTTTTGATATATATGTTGTACTTTGCATGCTAACCAAATTATGCAGGAAATTTGTGGTATTAATATGCCACCTGAAACAATCACAGATTTTATAGTAGGTTTGTTTTGTGAAACCTCTAATGGAAACTTATTTTAAAAGCATATATTTCTAGACAATGCGATAGATGTGGTAACTTTTGATTGTTAGGAGAATGTATGGATGGAAGTAGTTTACATGAATTTGGATAAAAATTAGGGGTGCTGTCATAATAGTGGTTTACAATTCCTGAGAGGAACTGATTTTAGCTGAAATCACATATTTTTAGAAAATATAATGATTTAAGCCTTAAAAAGTTCCATTTGATTCAAATGGAAGAGGGTTTGAAAATACTTATATCAAACCCCTTGATAGAACCTCGCTAGTTTTAAACCATACCCCAAAGACATGGATAAAAATCTATATATTCCTCATGAACCTCATAGCTATCCAATGAATGTACTTAATACGGCTCTTGTTGCATTTGTTTAAGTTTATTAAACATAGGTTTTTCAACGTTTGAATTTATTTGTTCTTCACATGTGGAAAAATAGAAGATTATCAATTTTTTTTTGAAAAATATGAGTGCACCAGATATTGAAGTCCTTGATCCAACAAAAAAAATTAAATTAAATTTTGACATATACAAAAAAGTTACGCTACAATCGTCGCTATGTCTCCGAATTGTAATTAGTTTGACTTTGAAACTTGATTAAGGAAAAATATTCAATAAAAAAATATCTAACCAAGGGAAGCACTAGATATCAGAGTTACAAATCTAAATTTGAAAGAATTAGAATTTTATCCTTCATGAAAAAAAAGTTATGCGTTATATGGTGTGCGTCACTTTTTAAAAATATTATTTTCTGAAAAAAATCAATTTTCGTGGGAGATGGAAAAAGAAGTGCAATTTGATTCCAAAATTTTTGAAAAAAATATTTTTGGAATCTACAGACAAAATTTCATGAGACTCTAGTTTACACCATCTTCAAATTCCTCATGGTTTAGCCGCTATAGGTGCTCGAATGTGAAGATTTAGTTAAAAATAATAATTTTAGTGTCCAGTTTGGCCAAAAATTGTAAACCACTATGATTGGATCACCCTTAGTGGATGTTAAAAAATTTAAAAATATTGAATATTTTTTAAAAGATAGAAAATTTGGAAAACATTGTGAGCTAATTGTGGAAAAATTTAGTGTGCATGCATTTATTAAAGAATTTAAAGATAAGATTGTACCTAAATATGTTAAACACTCTCAATATGATCATTGGCTTGATAATCAATTTCATACACGTAAAAAAACATTCCTAATCAGAACTATATTGTCAGTTGTTGATTTTTCTAAAAATCATACTTTGGCTCCACAAGAAGAAATTTAATCACAATATTATAATTAAGTGCAAGTAGCCATATTTGTTCATATTGTATATGGACATGTAGATGATAGTAGAGAAGATTAGAATAGAATTTTTCTGAGAGAGTACCATTTTTATGTAAGTGATAATCAATTACATTCATCTAAGTTTATTCAATATTGTTTTGATATATTTTATAAAAAAATTAAAGAGATGAATTCAAATGAGAGAACATCTCATATGGTTGGATAATTGCACGGGTCAATTCAAGAATGCTAGAATGTTTTATTGGTTATGTGGAGTTCACAAGGAAAATAATATCCAACACTTGTGGAGTTTTTTTGAAGCTAGACATGGTAAAGGAGAACATGATGGAGCAGGTGCATGTGTGAAAAGAGTTGTTGCTAGAGAATAACTAAAATTTGAGGATGTAGCAAAATTTAGAGATGCATGTGCAATTGTAGATTGGTGCAATACAAAATTATCTAAAAGAACAATTGAGAGCTCAATAATTCGATGTTTCTTTTGGTTAGTTGAAGAAAAATATATTCTTACTTGGAAAGATTTTGAAACAATCAATGGATCTGCAAAATGGCATTCGTTTAAGAGTTCAAATCCAAACACATGGACAATATGGACAAGGGAGCTTGCATGTTTTTTCAATTTTGTATTGCGAGTGAATGAGAAGCATGTGAAAATTTAGAATGCATTGAAGAATGGTAACAAAAAGCCTTAACACCCACATTGACACA
Organism: Sequoia sempervirens; assembly: GCA_007258455.2. Lineage (NCBI taxonomy): Eukaryota > Viridiplantae > Streptophyta > Pinopsida > Cupressales > Cupressaceae > Sequoia > Sequoia sempervirens. The sequence continues at coordinate 9,923 of VDFB02101644.1, forward strand.
TAATCAGCATGGAATGACAATTGAAGATAATCAAGTGTTCACATTAGATGAATATGATCATGTTTTAGACCTTGTATAAGAAGGTACATTAAATTTAATTAAATTTTATATGAATGCATGTTTATATGTGAATTAAATATATGTCACTCATTATTGATTTTTTTTGTAGGACATGTGTATGTTGTTGTTGCACCTAAGGGGAATGAAGAGGAGACAGAGTATTGGTTGACTATATGTGTTGAGAGAAAACATAAGTTGGTACATCCTATAGTGGATGATGACAACTTTGAGTATCCAACTAGATTTGTGGTTGTTGTTGGCACCTAGATTCAAAAATATATAATAAGAAAGAATGGATTTCCTACATTTGAAGACTATGAAAGACACAAGAAGATTATACATTGCTCACATTTTATTTTGGTAACCAATATAAAACTAGTTAGATATCAAGGGAAGCCTGCTAATAAAGTGTTATGGAAACTTTCAATGGATGATCATGAGACAATCATAGGTGCATTTCAAAACAGAGAGGATGCAGATGGTACAATAGAGTAAATAAATACATGTAAGTATATATAGTTATATATACATTTAATTGATAGTATATATCTATAGTTAAAAAAATGAATCACATCTACATGTCTATATATATGTTAGTCTTTAGTCATTTCCTAATTATAGCTTTAAATCATTTTTTGTTTTAGGTCTCACAAAATTAGATGTATTACAAAAAAGAGAAGACATGCATATATAACAATGGAATTCAAATATAGAGATAGGTAACTATATATAGTTCTAGATACTTTTAATTGATAGTCAAAATATAAAACTAAATAATTCATTGCCATTTTATATTTTTTTTATAATTGATTCCATGTCCCCTTAAACCATTCTCTTAGAAACCCTTAAGTCATATCCTTGTATCTACTCTTAATCCATCATCTTTCATCCCATTAAGTCACTCTCTCAAATCCCCTTAAACCATCCTCTTAGGACCCCTTTGTTGCAAGAATGAAAGTGTTGTGGAAAGATTGAAGGTATTGTCATTGATGTCAACTCATCAACTAGTTATCTACTAGTTGTTGTTGGCTATATATGTCGAGGATATTGAGAAAATTGTAATAAAGATATGTTGCATGTGTGCAGTGGTTGCTCTAGTTTTTGGTCTGCATTTTCTCCTATGGTTGTGTGGTCCATACATGTTGTTCATGGTTGTTAGTAGATGTTATATCCAAATTTTTGGTTGTTGATTCATTGTACAGTGCAAGTTGTGTTCACTAATTGTGAACTATGGTTTTCTATGTTTCTGGTTGAGGTCTAAGAGAAATGGTGTTGGTTCAGATTTCTCTTTGATGAAATCTTATGACTTGCAATTCTAGAGTTGTGTTGCCCTGGTTCTATTGAATATTTTTTTGGCATTTGGAATTTTTTTGCTTAATGGTTCTATGTGTTTTACACTAGTTTGGCCGACCTTGTTTGAAATACTACTTTCGAGGATGATGAAGTGTGTTGGATCTTTTTGGGTCCCTTGAAGCATTTTTTAGGTTTCCCTCATTCTAATTCCACCCTAGGATGTTTTGATGCTGACCTAATTTGAATTTGGATTTGGATGGCCAACTTTCGATATGTTTCAAAGTTGAATATGGTATAAATGCAAGATGCAAGAGTGAAGAAGAAGATAGATAAGAGAAAAGAGAAAGTGTAGTTTGATGTGACATTCATTCTATTCAATAAGTGTGTGTTGCAAGTATGGGAGATTAGTGCAAAGCTTAATGCAAATTTTTTGGATGTAGTGAGCAGAAGGTGAACTCTATCATTCATGCAAGTTGATTGAGTGACTATGGTGGAATCCTTTGTTGCATTGGGATTTTAGTCTCTCTATAACAAGTCTTCTTTTTATTTTTTTGTATCTCTATGGTAGTGAGCCCTCTAGGTTGTAGCTCTATTGGATAGTGAGTTCCTGTTCTGGATAGTGATTCCTTATTTCAGGCAGTGAGCCTTATTTCAGGTAGTGAGCCTTATTTCAGGCAGTGATCCTTATTTTAGGCAGTGAGCCTTGTTTTAGGTAGTGAGCCTTGTATTAGGTGGGGAGCCTTTTATAATCAATTTTGATATTCTCTATAGTGTGATTTAATACTCACCATGATTTTTCTCTTATTGGGTTTTCCACATAAATTTGGTGTTATTGTGTTTATGTGTTGGATTTAAGTTTCTACATTGGAATTGATGATTAATCATTTAAACAATATCAAGTATTAGTTTCGGTGATTGAATTAAAGGTTTAATTATGTGACAATTGACTCACCCCTTGTCAATTGTCCTATTCAACAATTGGTATCAGAGCTTGGTTCCTTGGTGAAGAGCTTAACTACTTGAGGAAGGTCTAGGATGGTTGGAAAAATGGTTTTGGATTATTCGAGGTTCAATGGAACTAATTATGGTATCTGGAAAGTATTGATGGAAGAATATCTGGACTATTGTGGATATGATGTGGAGAAAGCTTACAAGAATCCTTACACTCTATTGGTGTTTTTTCCAATATACCCTTAGAGTTCTCTAAAGAGTAGCCAACTCCTATAATCAAGAATCCTCAAGATGAATGGCCAACTTAACAAGTAAATGATCCTATAACCTTTACTTCTTCACTTCAGGCTCTTTGGGACCTAGGAGGGTGTTCCTTAATGTTTTCACCACTATCAATTTGGTGGAGAACACCTTCATGCACATATTGGTTCCTATAACTTGCAAATAAGTGTATTCCACTAAAGATTTGGCTGATCTTTGAGCAAATAACCATCTATTTACTAGGAACAAGGAAATATTTCAAATACAAGCTTCATGATTGACATTTTTAAATGAATTGTGTCCTCATTTTAAATGCATGGTTAGGTAAACCATCAACACATTCAATAGTAAACTTCTAACGAATGGACCATTGTTTCATCAATTGGGAAATTGAGTCGAACATGTAATAACCTGTAATACACAAATTATTTAACTCTAATAATAAGGGACTATTTTCACAATGCCTTACATCATGAAAATTCACAATTCCTAAAACATGACCTCTTACTAAATCCTTTGCAAATCCCCACAAATCTGTGACCCTATTCAAGCATTTAATTAACTCCTTCAGTCAAAGCAGAAACAAGGACACACATTCAAATAAACATTCAATGATAAATGAAAATACCATTGATACTTCATTCATAATTTGTAGAGATTTACAACAAGAGAGTAAATTTTTTGGATATAATATTTGTTTTGATATCAACAATTTCTATAAAATTGCTTTAATATCATTGCATATAAGATTCAAAACCAAGACGATTCAATTGTTCTATTCATTAGCATCTTTTCTACACCTAATTTCTACCTAGACCATATACTAGAATCAAAATTTTCAGAACCCCTTGCAATGAGCCATGAAATCCCTTTTATAGCACAAGCGAGCAACAAACATCTAACTCAAATGCAATTACATTTCTAGAATGTTTCATTTCAGCACCAATTTAAATTTCATTTCAAAAATCCCCACATGGTCACCTACAATCATTTGTTTAGTACGTGGACACAAATTTGGTAACCACCATCAAAAGGAAAATGAAAATGTTGCCAAAAATTTCCTTTAACCGCTAGCTGGGCATCAAATTCCACGTCCACGTCACCTCAAGTGTCCATAGTCAACTTGAAAAAAAAAGGCAACATATTTAATAAATAGAAGAAAACCACCACAGTGATTTGATCATCATCACAAAATTACAAAACCCACACACCATTTCGCTTAACTAGAAGAGGAACCAACACCAGAACTGAACCCATGGTACACATGCCCACTACACATCCTTATAGGATATGGGGAAGAAATTTCCACTCCCTCTTCATCTTTGTCACTACTAGGTACATATCTATCATGTCTGCTCGAAGTTTTAATAGATATCGGTGGGACCGATAATACTTCCACTCCCAAGGCTACCAATTGATTTAGTATCACAAGATACTACTAATAACCCGAGTCTATTTTTGTTGCACTATCAAAAGGGCTATTCATGATGTAAATTGGGGAGCTTTGTCTTCCATAGGAGCCTCAACCATACCTTATTTTTCTTTGCACTCCTAATACAAGTTGTGCGGGCCTTTTTCCTTTCTCCTCCGCTGTCTCTATAGTGACACCTTGGTTCCTCAACCTACTGCTGCATCTGGTGGAAATTAGTGTAGGCTCCTCACCATGGGATTCCTCCTTACCCTTCTCCTTCATAGATGGAATGCATTCAAGTACATTATGCTCATGTTCTGGGAAATTTTCAGGAGGTTGTGGCATGTTGAACCTCAGAGACCTTACTGGTAATGCAGAAGTAACTAGCTTGCTCATGTTCTCAGCTCAATAGCTTCTCAAACTCACAATGGAACACACTTCACTCTTTGCACAAATTCAAAAAATGCTAACTACTTATTACAATGGTGAAAAAGACAACCATTCAATCCTTATTTATCGAGCAAAATTGATAATATTTGATCATCAATTTTGGCATCACACATTTGAGTAGGCAATTAATTGTTGGCATTCATTTCATCACCATTAATGACCTAGGTACTTAGAGATCTACATATCATTCCTCATAATGGCCAAGAATTAATTATTTGCATGCATTAGGACCCAATTGATCGCTCCTAAAGAGTATACACCATTAATGCTCACTAGTTGCAAAGAAAACAACTAACACATGCACATGTTTGATCTTTGAATATCGGCCTCTGATCTTCTGATGAGGTAGCAAATTGCACAGTTCCCAATGAGTCAACAGGTTTTGAATCCCATGAGGCTATCGCTCACCTAGCTTTGGCCAATGAAATTTATCTAAGTTGAGAGCCACATCATTTATCTATGGGCCCCACTCTTTGCTCTGGGCAGACAAACGAAGCCACGTGTCATGAGCTCACAGACCATGCAACTTATAACAACCCATCACTTTTTCTTGGTGAGTGAGTGGGGTACGGCTGGGATTATTCCCAATAGTTAATCACTGCTATCAAATCAAGCCACCTCATGATAGAACCGGTAGTGGAAGTTGGGTCCCACTATTGTACTAGGACACGTGTCCTTATCTCGTGGACCCCATGGCTCTTAACTCATGAGAAAATTAATCCAATGAGCCAATAGGAAGCAGTTAGGATCTAATCTCGAGATTTGGTGGTTCCTCAACCTACACATGAAACAAAGTTAGCTTTAAAAGTGGGGCCATTGCTAGGATGACAACAATTGAACCCTTGGCTAAAGACTTAATTCAAGTCTTTTACAAGAAAATATTTTTCCAGACTTTAGGGATTATTTAAGTTGGAAAAGTGGGCGAGGTGACTGACATCCCTAGACAAAAGGGGTTGGTAAATATATACGTCTAAAGGATCAAGTGATGACTTAGGCTACCGGTAATTGGCCATAGCACGTCAACATCAAATTGAAACGCTCAAAGGGTTTTATGATAGAACATTTATAAGGTAAGGGTTCACAGACCAAAATATTAACCCCAGCACACCTAAAGAGATCAAAGCACATGAAGTGAACAATAAGGAAAAGTTTATCTTGAAGAATAGTTTGGTACATTTTGAGTTGATTAAGGTTCAAAATTTGAAGACAACTAAGTAAGTCTAGGATGCTTTATAAAGAGTGCATGATGGTGATGGAAGAGTTAAAGAGGTGAAACTATAGAATTTGGAAACATAGTTTGATCTTCTAGGGTATGTGGAGCAACCATGGTAGGAGGGTCCTCAAAGAGAACAATCCAGACCATGCAACAAGAGTAATACAATGAAAGCAACACAAAATATGGAGGAAAATTTAGGTTCAAATATGCTCATTAACATAAATCTCAATTACATTCGACCAACAACATCTAGGCTTACAAATTTGGTTCACAGGCCTGATAAAACATGCTAAAAAAATACAACATTCTAATATTCTCGTATATGCGAGCTGAACATTACAGATCAAATCTATATCATTCTTCTTAATCAACTACTACTTGAATACTACTATCCTAATGATCTATTACAAGCTTTATATCATATCCACAATTATGGAATCATCTGTGTTGGCCAAAGATCATCACACTCTCCAAGGAAAGAAAAAGTAACGTGTGCATGAATAGGTCGGCCTCAAATTTGAATTACTCTTCAATAGGTTCATAAGATAAAGTTTGGACCTATAATGAACATCAGCAACACTTCGTAAAATAATTAAAATCACACCGTTAAGATCCGCAAGTTACAAGAAAGATCCACAATGATCGAACTAGCTGAAAAGTTTGAATTTATTCCTTTGCTGATTCAAGAAACTACCACTAAATTTGGAAGCGATAACTTGTCAGAAAAAGACCCAATCATGCTCAAATATTGGAATAAATAAAAGCGAACATGTCAATGATGAAAGTACAAATCCACAAGGTCTAGTGAGAAAATATGATGAATCCACCAACATGAACTAAACAAGAATGGAACAAGAACAAAAACTGAAAGAAATATTTTTGGTTGATGCAAGATTTCCAAGAACCAGGGATTCTCCTACATCAGACATCTGGGGTAATTGAAAAGTGATTCCCTCACTTTTTTGGGGCCAAAGGAAAACCAAAATGACCTACCTCAGCTTAAGAAATCCAAGAACAATCCTCAATTGGTCTACCTTTCCACTTCACAAGATATTCTTTGTATTGTCTTCCATGAGTCTTCCTCCCATCTCTGACATCCAAAATATCTTCTATCTCATCTACTTGGTGTTTAGGAAACTGATTCTCCAATTTTTCTTGACTTTCTTCACTAAACTCTGCTTCATGATACTGATGTAGATCTGCAATGTTGAATATAGGCAATATACCCATGCCATATGGCAACTCCACTTCATATGCATTCCTTGAATTAAAATTCTTCAAGATTTTGCAAGGTCCAAACTTCCTCATCTTCAACTTATTGTATGTGCCAACTAGAAACATTCCTTCCTCAAATATACCATCACTTCATCTCCAACTTCAAATTCCTTATGTCTCTTCTTTTCATTTTCTCTCTCCTTATACTTCTGGTTCATATCTTCTAGCTGTTGTTTCACTTGAGTATGCACATTCTTCATTTGTTCTACAAATTCCTATACTTCTACACTCATTTTATCTTCCATACTGATGTCTCTCAACTCTAATATTCCTCTAGGATGAACTCTAGTAACAATCTCAAAAGGTGTCATTCTTGTACTCCTCTTCATTGAATTATTGTAGGAAAACTCTGCTTGTGCAAAGACTAAATCCCAACTTCCAATCTTCTCTCCAACCAAACATCTCAGAAAATTCCCCAAACTCCTGTTTATTACCTCTGTATTTCCATCAGTTTGTGGGTGAAAAGTAGAATTGAACTTCAAATCCATCTTCAACTTCTTCCAAAAATATCCAAAAAACCTTACATCTTTTTTTTGAAACTATACTCCTAGGTAATCCATGTAATCTGACCACTTCCCTAAAAAAAAGTCTACTACATGTATTGCATATGCTCTCTTCTTACAAGGTATGAAATGTTCCATCTTAGAAAATCTATCTACCACCACAAATACAAAATCATTACCTCTTTATGTCTTTGGAAAACCAAGTATGAAATCCATGTTGATGTCTTCCCAAGGTCTCTCTAGAACTATCAAAGGCTTATACAATCCAACATTATGACTACCTCCTTTTGCAACTTGAAAAACTTTGCAACTCAACACAAATATCCTAACATCCTTATGAATCTATGGATAAAATTAACTCTCACTTACCAATGCTACTATCTTATCTATCCCAAAGTGTCCCGACAATCCTCCACTATGCTTCTCCTTCACCAAGTTATCCCACATTGAAATCTGGGGTATACAAAACTAATTACCTCTTAACAACAAGTCCTCTTGAATGAAGTAATCCAACCATTAACTCCCATCCTCAAAAACTGGTTCTCTACAAGCTCTCCAAGGTTCTGCAAAATCCGGGTCTTCCTCATACAAGTTCTTCAACTCTTTAAAGCCTAATACCTCCACTCTCATCTCTATCAGTAAATTACTTCTCCTACTCAAATCATCAGCAACTCTATTTTACTTTCCACACCTATGATTTAAATCAAAAGTATAATTCGGAAAGAATTCTACCCATCTCATGTGTCTTTGATTCAACTTACCCTGACTATTCAAATATTTCAATGCTTGATGATCTGTATACAACAAAGACTCCTTAGGCAACAAATAATGTCTCCACTTCTTCAAGGCTTGAACTATGGCATAAAACTCCTAATCATACATTGAATATCTTCTCCTAGCATCATTCAACTTCTCACTGAAATGAAGATCCTCTTCCTCCTCCAGTAAAAGTTCTTCCTCTTTGAAACCTTCCACCTCTTCCTTTCTATCTCTTCTCATGTCTTTTGTTCAACTTCTCTTCTACTTTTAGGGCACACTGATATGCTTCTTCTACACTCACTAACTTGATTAAATTGATTTCATCCTATATAGACAACCTCAAACCATTCACATATCTGGCTAATTGCTCAATCTCATCCTCTGAATGTCCTAATCTGATATTCAACTTGTAGAACGCCTCAGTATACTCTGTCACATTTGATTCTTTCTACTTCAGATTTTGCAACTTCTTGAATAAATTGATCTAATAATCTATAGGCATAAACTTTGTCTTCAACTTATTCACCATTTGATCCCATGATTTTATCTTCTCCTTTCCTCTTCTTTGTCTATCTATCTACAAGTGTTCCCACCAAAGGGATGCATGTCCTCTCAAATTTATACAAGAAAAATTTACTTTTTTATATTCAGTGGTACCTTCAAATTCAAAATACTATTCCATCTCTGTTATCCAATCTAACAATACATCTAAATCCAACTTACCATTATAATCTGGTGGATTGAAATGTGGTCTTGTATTCACTTTAGTTAGGGCTCTTATGAACCTCTCTTCTCCTTGATCATGCTGGGGTTTCTTTCTTCTCCCTCTTTTCTCCCTCAGATTTCTCTACTTACATCACTATGCATCATCAACTAGTCAACCTCTCCCCAGGCTATTTCTAATTGCATCTGTCCGTATAATTCCTTTCATAATATCTCCCATCATAGTTGGTCGAGAGATTTCCATGCACTCACTTCCTCTACCATTTATTCTTCCTTCCATCTTTACACAAGTACTCTGTAGCTATAGGTCGGATTCTCATTCCACCACCCCATAACAAATCTTCAACAAGACTCCACAAAATCTAGCAATCTGACAAGGAATGAATCTTGCTCTGATACCAATCCGGCAGTCAAATCCATGGTAGGAGGGTCCTCAAAGAGTAATGTAATCTGCACTATGTACTCAAGAGTAAATATATAGTCAGGAAAGTGTAACATAAGGGACATATGGAGGAAACGGCAGTCTGTAAATACTCTCACATTAACAAAATCCTTGCATGAATGATAAATATCTCGGGCTTATTAGATTCAAACTTCATAGGCCCGATAAAACATGCTAAAAAAAAACAACATTCTAATATGTTCCTATATGTGAGTTGAACATTATAGATTAGATCTATATCATTTTTCTTAATCAACTACTACTTAACTACTACTATCCTAATGATCTATTACAAGATTTATATCATATCCGCAATTCTAGAATCATCCTCATCGACCAAAGATCATCACATTCTCCAAGGAAAGAAAATTTAATGTGCACATGAATAGGTTGGCCTCAAATTTGAATTACTCTTCAACAGGTTCATAGAATGTAGTGTGGGCCTATAATGAAGGTTAGGGACACTCCATGGAACAATTAAAATCACACCATTAAGATCTCAGTTAAGGAAAATCCACAATGATTCAAAATGAATTTGCCAAGGAAAATTTTGAAATTATTCTAGTGTCGTCTGCCAAGAATCTACCACTGAACCGGAAGCAATAATCCTTCCTGTAAAGATCCAATCACTTTAAATCTTGGAATAAGGGAAAGTGGAGGATGCTACAAACCACAAAGGTCTAGTGAGAAAATACATTTGAATCCACCAAATATTAAACCTAACAAAGGAACAAGCAAAACAAGAACAAAAAAATTGAAAGAAATATTTTCATATGCTGATGCAAGATTTAAGAATCCAGGATGCTCCTACACAAGATGTGTAGGATCAAGCGATGAGCCAAAAAAGTGAAGTATTATATGGATGGTAAGTATGTATCGGGCGACTTTTTTGTCCTAAAATTATAAAACGTAAAGGGTTTTTAAAGGGATTATTTAGCTTTCCACCAATATAAGGTAAATTATGCTTTACTTGAATCTCTAATAAATAATTATTATTCATTTTCTATTTTAACAACTTAAAAGTCCTCATTGATAGGCTGATTGAAAGATCTGGCTTTCAACGTGGTATCATATTTTTGAATCCAAAATATACTACATTCTATGCCTACTATAGGATTAAAATAATGATTTTAATGAAGTCTTTGACCAAGTTAATAAGGTGGTTTCCTACATGAGTTTTCAATATTTTTAAAAAGTTGTAATAAAAAAAAAAACTTACTTAGGAAAAAATTACAAAAAAATATGCATCACATCGAGACATGAGTCTTCTACTTATTGTTGGAGTTAAAATGACACTGAGAGGGGGGGGGGGTGAATCAGTGTCTTAACAGATTTGACCAATTTTCAAAAATTTCAAAAACATAGCTCAGATTTGATCTCAATATACTCTGATTAAAACATTCATGAGTTGAATGTAATCATTCATTAACAAAATTGAGAAAAGTAATAACCAAATAGTGAACTGAAATAACAACAGCATAGTAAAGTAGTGAGAACTCAAAGGAACAAAGAGACACAAGAATTTTCCGAGTGGAAAACCCTCTTGGGGTATAAAAACCACTCCTAAAATGCCTTCCAGGCTTAATATTTTGAACAACTGTTCACAATGCCTTATAGGCTGATTTTGAGCACCCACTCAAGGAGCACCAACCCCTCATTTAGAGATATCTATCTCAAGGAGTGCCAACCCCTCAAATTATATTTCTAAACAATAAAAAATATCTCAGAGGATCTCTCTGTTTTCTGTTAAGCACATATTTCTCTATTTTCTCATCTACAAAATACCCTAAGCATTCAATAACTGAATCCTTAAAATACTATATAGATAAGACATTTATAGTTTGCTCTACCTTTTGTTATTCAAATTTTATTGCAGAGTTTATCCATACATTTTCATACAGCCAAAGAATGATAACCTCAGAATTACAACGGAGCTTCTGCACTGTTTTCAACACTGGTTTTTTTTAAATACATTTCAAGTATGTTTGTCATTAAGAAATCTTCAAAATGCGTTTTTCACAAGAATCTGAAACTCTCTTGCTAATTTTAGAATCTGAAGCAGAATAATGATAATCTATAGATGATGGTAAAAATCAAGAGTAACGCTTGTCCAGAAAGCTTTAATTTCTGCACTGAATCAAGAGATTTCAAATTGTAATTGATAGATTTTCATAAAAACCACGACTGCCCACCAACTGAGAACTATAACTTCTCAATTCTCAGAGAATATTCAGCCATGTAACCGCTCTAAGATTCGATGCTAACCAATGATGTCGACCTGCAACTATACAAAGAATTTCACATGTCAGCCTTAGTGACAGAGTTTGTTAATCATTCGCCGAGACATCCAGATAGTCCTGCCAAAGGAAATTAAATTGCTAGTCATTCCCCTTAGTTATCGCTTTCGCCATGACCCATCAGAGTTGGGGTGACTTCTCGTAGAGCATCCTGTGTCTTACTGAAAACCCACGTGATCAAACTTGTCACCGTGACATATCGCTCTTGGGAAGACCTCTCAGAGAGCACACAATGTCATACCATAACAATTATGTCATCAGCCACTCCATTGTCTTATTCGCCTTCACTGTGATATTCCATTATTGGAGAGATATTATATCAATCTCAATATGTTTCACCGAGAGCCCTTAATGTTTTCCTAGTTGCCAAGAAGTTTCTCACCGAATTGCACTTTTTCGTTTCACCTGCTTTGCTATAGCTTTAAGATATCGGGGAGACCCTATGTAGATCACTTTATGTTTCCCTGAGATTACTTCATACACCTTGAGTCGCAGAGATAAGAGAAAAATCTCACCAAGAAGCATCTCCCATTTGCTTTCGCCAAGACATTTCAAAATCGGGGAGAGGTCCCAAAGAGATCATTGAGTCACACCGAAAGCCCTTTATTCATCTGGTGTG
>VDFB02101645.1:0-15463 GCA_007258455.2 Sequoia sempervirens
AGTCCACTCACCAAAAATTCCTATGCACTTTATTCTATTACATTGTTGATTGCTACTAGCACACCACCAAACAACTCAAAGCACATGCATTAAATTCTAAATACTATCACCATCACCTTACCTAATCTTCATTATAGTCTATCACTTGTTACACTTGTTGTCCCCTTGGTCTTGTATCTTGTCATGCTTTGTTAATAATAAATGTTTATGCATCCACCACTACTCACTTGAGTGATACATTGATACAACCAAGCCAACCATTAACAATAGTTGTTCATTATTACTAAATCAAATCCAGTAAATAGAGAATTGCTTCAAAACAACATTGTTTCCTTATTCCTCTCTCCCCTACAATGAAAGGAAAAACCTCCTTATATTTTTTTTTTTTAAAATCTCAAAATTACCATTTTTGGCCATTTTGACAATTATCATAATTTGCCATTTTTAGTAATTTTGCATGCTTATCCCTTTGAGCTTGGATTTTTCCAAAAATATTCCTGCAACTATGGTGACACTAATTGTCAACATACAATTCAAATTGGAAACGTGAGTTCCACATTATTAAGAAAACAACTTTCTAAAAAACTAAAAAAATACTAAAAGCTTATTTTGAAGGCTTGGATGAAAGAATTTGGCTTTGAAAAAAGTGTCAAAATGGCCTCCTACCGAGCTAAGCTTACTCCATAATCCAAAAAAATCCTCATAATTCATCTCCCTATAAAATTTCAGCCCAAACGGACTTCCAAGTCAAAAGTTGTGACTCACGAAAGCCCTTGCATCATACTAATTTTATTTTAGTATTTTGGTGATTTTTAATTTATTTTATGCTTATTTCCTACTAATTTCAATTCATATTGTGGGACCTACCAATTAAGGTTTGATCCTACATGGAGATGACTATATGACATGTAAATTGCATGTGTGGAAGTATATTCCCCACATGTTGGACCCTATTGAAGGCTAATTTGATGGCATATGTCATAAATTGTAAGAGTTCACTCTATGATGGATTATGACAAGTTGCTATGACAAATTATGTGGTGGAGGAGTTGTGTATGACAAACTATAATAGGTGGGCTCCATGTAGTTGATTCACCTATGCATGCAAGGTGATTGCATTCATGCAAGCACATTGCATGTTGAGGGAATCCTATGTATGAGTAGATATGAATTAGAAATAGAAAAATAAAATCAAATGGGTCTCGACTATGATAGTACACTTCATGCAAGATTGTTTCATGCATGCAAGTGTTGTACATTTCATGGAGACTCAAGAAAGGCATGCATACATTATATTGTTTGCATGTGGAAAACCTAGGCATCCATCTCTTATGGAATTGTATTTATTTGATACTTATTCATTTTGTATAATAGTAGATGTTTGAAGATTTCATGGGCACCTTTATGCTACTAGAATCACTCTAGAAAGATTGTTATAGTTGAAGAATCTTGAATGAGCTTAGCTCTGTGACTATATTATAACATTAATTGTTTGTTGATAATATAATTTAGGTTGCTTTTAGAGTGTGGGTTTTTTTTCCTAAAATGGTTTTCCCCACATGATTCTATTGTGGTTTATCTTGTTTTGTATATTTTAATGAAGCAAATGAATGTGCATCTCATACTATAACTAATAAGGTTTTAAAAGAAAAAAATCCATTATCTTCCCCACTTAGATTGATGTAGGAAGCCTCTTCCACATACCTAACTTCCTTTTAGTGGTATTAGACCCTGTCCAATTTTGATCTTGTTGTTGGGTTGAGTTTTTTTGTATTGATCTCTATTTGGGTGGGAGATTTTTGTAGAAATATTCTTCATGACCTTATTGCAGGAGAAAGAATGAAAGCATATATGGAAGGATCAAGATGGAAAAGTTTAATGGAATTTTTTTTGAGTTTTGTAAATTCAAAATGGAAGATATGCTCATAGACAAATATCTATGGGTTGCAATATTGAATGTAAAGCCTACCAAAATGACTCAAGAAAACTAGGAGTTGATGGATCAAAAATACAAGGGTTCATAAGACTCTTTTTGGTAGACTCCATGTTGTTGAATGTCTATGAAGATAATATTGCAATGATATTTGGAATAATCTTGGAGAGATTTATTAGGCTAAATCCCTAGAAAACAATCTATTTTGAAGAAAGAAGTTGTATTCTTTAAGGATGGAAGGAGGATCCATGGTTGATCACTTGAATTCCGTTAGCATGCTCATTTCCCAATTAGGTTATGTTGGTGTGAATATGAATGATGAGTATCATTGCATGACACTATGTTCTTTGCTAGACCCATGGGATCACCTTGTCATGGTCATTGGGAGTGCCATTACCACCTTCAAGATGGATGAAAAGTTCATATCATTACTTTTTAAAGAGATGCAAATAAAATATTTTGAGATGGCTAAGGATGCCCTTGTTTTTCATGATAGATTGAAAGAGAGGGAAAAATGACAAGACATCAAAATCCAAATCCATAGGAAGATCTAAGTCTCTTAGAAAGTCCAAGGTGAAATGTTGGAACTACAACATTAGTAATTTTCACAAAGAATGTGAGGAGAAAAAAGAACAAGAACAAGAACAAGAAAAACTTATTTTATTATGATTTAGAAAATTCCTCTCAAGATGAAGGTGAAGCTTTTTTTGTAGCCTTGTAAATGCATGCATCTAAAGATGTGTGGTTGATAGACTCAAGTACATATTTTTACATGCCCTCACATAGGGTTTGTTTCTCAAAATATGAATAATTTGATGATGGGAAGGTGTATTTGGGTAATGAATCTCATATGAGAATTATTGGTCATGAAAGAGTCAAGATCCAATTCCTTGATGGCAGAGTGAAGGGGACTGATGGTATTATTCATATCCTAATTTTTGGCATGAAACCTACTTTTAATAAGCAAGGTGAATGATTCAATTATGCAAGTTTTTTCTTGAGTGGAGGATGCAAGATGAAGAGAGGAGTTATGGTGTTGGAAAATGGTGTTTGGATTGGCACCTTATTCAAGTTGGATGCATGCATTATTCAATGCAATATTTCTTTTGACAACACAAAAAAAAGATCCTTAGATTTTATATCCTCACTGTTGGATCAAGAAGTGAAGAAATATGTTACATCTACTTCCAATGGTTGCCCATTTTGGGTACCTAAGGGTTCTCATTCCTTGGAGATGAAACTTCCAGCTTAGAAGACAATGTTATGGCACCAGATAATTGGCTATAATTGTGAGAAATGTCTTAGATCCCTAAAAAATAAATTCCTCATAGAGGAGCTTGATGAAATTGGAATCTCGAGTTCAAATTTTATAAACATTACATCTATGGAAAGAAAAAATGAGTTCATTAAATTATTCTAGTTCTCATGAATCTTCTAGGGTTTCAGACTATATTCATTTAGATGTGTTTAGTCTTGTTGATGTTCCTTAATTATCAAAATTTATATATTTTATTTTATTTATTGATGATTATAGTAGAAGGACAGTTGTTTATTTCCTCAAGAGTAAATATGGAGTCTTTAGTGGGTTTAAGGAATTAAAATCTCTCTTGAAAAGCAAACTAGTATAAACATTAAGTGTTTGAGGATTGAAAATAGTGGTGAGTTTTGTTCAAAAAGAGTTGTCAAGTTTTATAAAGAGCACGAGATTGAGAGGTATAAGACAAATCCATATATACCTCAATAGAATTGAGTTGTAGAGAGGATGAACATGATGTTGATGGAGATGGCTAGAAGTATGCTATGTGAGTTTTCCATGAAAAAAAAATTGGGTTGAAGTTTTGGCCATTGTGTGCTACTTGGTAAACAGATATCATACATCAATTATTGTTGATAAGACACCCATGGAGGTGTGGTTAGGTAAGAATCCTTCATTGATACATCTTAGAGTGTTTGGTTGTGAGATATATGTGCATGTGTCAAATGAGAATATTTCTAACTTGGATAACTAGGAAATTAAGTGTATCTTTATCGGCTATGATGTTGATAAGGAATACAAGCTTTGGGATACAATGGCCAAGAAGATTCTCTATAGTAGAAGTTTGATTTTTAGAGAGTTGAAATCTTCTTATATTGTTCAACAACTAGAGAAAGAAGAGAAACAAAAGGATATAGTTCATGTTCCACCTAATCTGATGAAACATGAACTACATACACCTATTGGGCCTAATCATGAGGAGAGCTCTAACAACTTCAAAATTTATGAAGAAGAAGAAGAACCTCAACCTCAACCATTGAGGAGGTCTATGCGAACTATGTGGAAACTAAAAAGGTTTGGTTAATCATTGTTGGATTCCATTTGTATTTTTTCTTTGATTTCTACCATTGACAAGCCTAGAAATATAAAAGAGGATATGGGTATGAGTAATGCAAATTCTTAGATGAATTCATGGATGAATAAATGGTTGCATTGAAGAAAAATAACATATGGGATCTAGTACATTTTCTTGAAGGACGTAAACACATTGGTTGTAAATGGGTGTACAAGGAAATATTTGGTCCTAATGACAATGTTGAGAATAAAATTTGGTTTGTAAGTTGACTAAGTCTCTATATGGTCTAAAATAATCTCCTAGAATGTGGTACCAAAAATTTGACACCTATGTATTGAGTAAAGGTATAAATTTTACTATAAAATTGATAATGGTCACATTCTCATTATTGCATTGTATGTGGGTGGTATGTTATTTTTGGGAATGGTAAATCTATGATTTTTTATTTGAAGTCTCAGTTGTTAGCACAATTTGAAATGTATATCTAGGTTTAGCTAGGTACATTCTAGGTATGGAGATCAAAAGATATAGAGTTAGAATGAATCTTTGGTTAAGAAAAAGAAAGTACATGAAATTGATGTTGGAGAGAAATAGAATAACACCAATGAACATGTACATCCTTTGTAGTTCCTATTCTATAAGAAACAAAGTTATCTATGGAGGACTGCCCAAAATATCCTATTCAGATAGAGGACATAACCAAATTATTGTATGCAAGTGTTGTTGGAAGTTTGATGTATTCCATAGTTTGTACAAGGTCAAATATTTCCCAAGAAATGGGAGTCTTGAGTTGTTTTATGGCTAATCCTGGACAAATATATATTGGGACATAGTTGGTAGTGTATGTGGTCCAATAATGTGATGCCACATGGTATCTATGTGACATTGGCATTGGGCCTTGATGTTATTGTTTATGGTGCTTAATTATTAAATAGTGGTTCTAGACTCAAAGGGAAATTGTTGCCCACCAAATGTGCCGATTACTTCCGTAGGCTCAATCCTTAAAAATGTGGCAGTTTCTCTCTTTTATGGAAAAAATAATTATATGAAATATGGTGTTTATCTCTCTAATGATGTTTCCACCTTTCTCATTGATAGCTTGTATAATTTTTAATGTTCTTGTGATTCCTATATGGGCCACATGATTCGTTCTTATTTCTAGCACACCAAATTTCTCTAGCAACTAAACTTTCTAGTGTGCATCTTTACTTATGCACCATGCACCCATTGCTAATTAATATTTTTCCATGATCCCATTATTGATCTCCAAGTTTAAAAGGTTTAATTTTTCTCTTAGCATCATAAAATTCAAACTAATGCAAGGCCATTATTCACAAAGTTTTATTCTCCCCATAGTTAATACACTAGATTTTAAGACTTGCATGAGTGAAGTAAAAGGTTATTCTCAGCATGAATATACACTTTTGAGGCCTCTTCTATCCCTTGGTGTATTTAATGTTGGTGGTTAGGATCTATAGGCATTCATTTTTCTTTTCTCCCAATTTTTTTTTTTTTTTTTGAGGGATTTTTTTTCTTTTTGTTCTTGCCAACAATAAGAAGTTGAAGAATTTTGGTGTCATTTTCCATTCCTTAATAGCATGTTTGTGCTCAGTGGTGGTCTATAGGGCTATATATGATGTTGATGTTTTTTAGCTATGTCCAAAATTACTAAAAGGTTTCTATCTGTCGACACGGAAAAAGTAACCCTTCTAATTTTTCTCATGTTTAGGCCTCTAGGTGGGAGTTGGTTTGGTTTTGCCTAGACTTAATGTTGTAATGCTTGGTCAAGCATTTCACATTGGAGTCTTGGACCACTCCAATGAATCATTAAGAATTCTAGGATGTCTTGTAAAAAGAAGTGTTGTGAAGTGTTGTAACCCCACTTTCACACTTTTCTAGAGACCCTTTTATTACCAATTCACCTAAATAACCCTTTATCACTTACCAAGTCTTATTTCAAAGTGTTGTAAAGAGTTGTAACTTGGCTCTCTCATGTTTTTTTTCTAGACTTTTGGAAGTAATTCAACCCTTTCTTATGTTTTAAATGGTCCCTTAATGCACTTGCCAACCCTATTTAAGTGTTTTTTGAGAATATTCCCATTGAGCTGTAATAAATACTTCAATCCCCCAACACTTGATAAAATTGCCTGGTGGGACCAAGTCACCACCTGGGGCGACTTAGTCCCACTGGGCACAAAAATCAAAATAATTTTAATTCTCTAGCAAGATTTTATTCTCTTAACCTTAAGGTTGGCCTGTGATGTGTTATTTTTAGGAAATTTAGTAAAAAATCAAGTATAAATAAAGGGTTTTTCCTCTCATTTTACACCTAGTTCATTATTCAAGCAATCAATTCCACATTCCCGATTAGTCATTTCTCAAGCATTATAAGCACTTTCCAAGCATCCATTGGGCCGACTTCTTGCATATCTTCAAATTTCAACATCAAGGGTTTAGTCTTGTATGCACATTTTAATGAAAGTAAGGTGTTAAAATTAAAATCTATCAAAGTCATTCAAGTAAACAAAGCCCTAATTGAAGCTTGGGAGACCTCTTTCCGGTAGTTTTGGGGAATGCAGGCCCCGGACACCTACTCGGAGGGAAGTGCAAATCCCGAAGCCTCTGATTCTTGTCCCAATTTCGAGATTCGAGGTGGACCTAAGTCACCATCTGTGGCGAATTAGTCCCACTGCCAGGCTTTAAAAGTTATTTTTACATTTTTGAGTACCCATTTGGTAGAAACCTGTTCTAGGGGAATCTCCCTGAAGCAAGATTAAGTCACCTAGCTTGGCATAAGTGTCCCAATTGTCTTCAACAACAAAATATATAGGATTCTAGAGCCTCTCTACATCACATTTCAATCTCCAAGTGTACCTCTCCATTCTTTTTTATTTTTGTTATTGTTTACTTGCATTCCTATGTCATTTTGCATACATTACTGTGTTTTCAAACATCTTGCATTTCTTACGTTTTACATTAATATGTCACTTCTTTTATTAGTTTATTACATCTATACATTACATTTAGGTATACTTAATTCATCCTTGCATTGATTTTGAGTGTATGCATTTCCCATTTTGGCCCATCTTTCTCCTTTTAGGTGAAAAACCCTAGAAGTGTAAGAAAGTTGGGTGCCAAAATCTTTGTACACACAATCATACAACTTATTCTTGGATTATTGATACATTTAATTCCCTATTGAGGTTAGACATGACTCTAGATGATTTGTGCATAGTATTGAGGGATCCATTCTTGCATGGGCCTATCTTCATTCCTTTTTAGTAATTAGGATATGATCTCCCTTACTATTGGTACATGAATCTAATCTAATAAAGATACTTCTTTTTTCCTTATTTACAAGTGTGTGCTAAAAATTCCTAGGATATGGTGCTAAGTGGAAAATTTTGTTGCTTGCCTAAACTTAAAAAAATTAAAGATAGAAAAAATTATATATATTGTAAGACAGGGGGACCAACCACGTCAAGGCTCTAGGTCACAAAGAGCTGAGAGTGGAGGGATACCCTAACTTACCTCACTCTAAAGGGATGTTTTGGGGTGAGGATTGAGAATAAAGAGCTCTATGTAGTACTTTTGTCACTCTACAGACCCAAAACTCTATTTAGGGGCTAAACAAGTCAGTTTCTAGAATTTAAATTGTACCTCATATAGCTCTCTATCCAAGGATGGAAACACAGGTCTGGGATGACAGCGTGGTGTGCTGGCATCTCACTGGTGCACTAGCATCTGTATGGACAAAAAAGTAAAGTACAGTGAAGGAATGTCTAAAAACCTATTAACAATCTAGCTAGTTGATTTTAACAAAGTAAACAGAATGATGAAGTACAAAAAGTAAAGATGAAGATGATAAAGCGAGTAAATAAAAGCTAGGGTGATGAATATGATCACACAAAAGAATTGATTCACCAACTAGCTCCATGCACACATTCACCTACACACAAACAAGAGGAAAAAATTAATGGGGTTCTATAGGGGTCTACCTTAGTTAGACCCTCGCTTTGGTGTTTCCACCTCCATAAATAGCTAGAAAGCAATGAGGTAGAAAAATATGATAAAGAAGATTGAAACAAGTGCAATGAACACTAAAAAAGAAAAATTATAATCTATCAAATCACAAAGAAGAGGAATGAAGCATTACCACCTCCACCAAAAGGCTCTCAAGGCCAATGAAGGGAGAATGCAAGCAACAAAAGTCACCACTGCTGCAACTATGGTAAAGGGAGGTCTTGCAAGACTCCAAGCTTGAAACTTATGTAGTATCCTCACACATGCAATGTGGAGTTGATGGAGTATCAATGTTGTTGAAATGCTCACAATGGAGTGCTAGAATGTTGAAGATATCAAGAATTTGTGAATGAATTGCTAAGAGAGATTGAATGAGCATGTAAGAGATGAAGTGAATGTGAAATGGATTCTTTTGAAGGTGGAATGAGAAGGTTTAAGGAATTTTTGGGTTGGTTGGTCGAAGAGGGCTATTATAATTCATCCCCAATGAGGAGTGTAATGCCTCTTCCATCTTTAGACACAAGAATTTGTTAGGGATAGTAGTGTGCCGCGTAGACATATGTGCATCGTGCCTACATCCCCAAAAAATATTCTCTCATCGACACACAAGACAAACGTGAAGTGGATGCAAGGCAGGTGGGTGATGTGGAATTTCTCCTTCAAAATTTATTTTCTAAGGTGAAGGTATGTGAAATGGGAATTTATGCAAGCGGTACAAATTCTCTCCTATACATTTTTCCCCCACTTTAGTGAGTGCATATATTGATGAGAATTCGGTAAAGTAGATCAAAGAGTTAGAAATGTATACCTAAACTATCGAGGAAGCAGACCATAATCTGGTAAACTCAAAAGCATAGGGAAAGAAAAAGAATCCACAGGTATTCTCTCCTGAGGGGTTTCAAAAAAAAGGAATCCATAGCACCATAGGACTATGAAGTTTCAGAAAGTACATTAAAGACCCTTAGACCAATGATGGACAAATCTCACAGGATGTGAGTGTCTTACAGGCTTGCAAACCTACAAGAAGGCATTCACCCAAAGTACTCTCCATGAAGGAATCAGTGTGAGGGACTTTGTAGAGTTGGATTGGAAAGCAGCTTCATAGGGGCACCTGCAAAGCAACATGTTAATCTAGGATAAAACATACTAGAGAAAAAAAAGTAGCCACACAAGAAATCAAGCAGACGGTCAACAAATTGAAAGGCTTTCAAAGTCCTGTCCCTTGGGAACCCTTCAAAAGGAGATGGGTCCACTCAAGGGATGCCCTATTTGAAAGTGTAAGAATGCTTTTCACAGATCAATTCAACATCAAGGAATCCTTTCAAAAGATGTTCACTTCATCAAGGAATTTGAAAGGAAGAAAATTCCCTCTCATGAGGGGAAGGTTAGGGCTTCTCATTAGGAAAAAATTTTCACACCTCGAAAATTTTTTTTCAAGTTCTTTAACTGTGAACCCATGATGAAGGAAACATGTTTTGTTATGGGTCCAAGTTGATAATGTGATTTCTTGAAAAAGGTTGCTAAGATTTTTGAGAAAAAATTTGTTGGCTACGAATGCATTTTCTAAAAATTGAAATATTGTGAAAGCGACGTTGTCACACACATGAGGGAAAACTCAAACAGGAGAGAAAAATAGAATCATCTAGGACAAAGGGTCACCTTGAATTTGATATGATATTTTTGGGGTCAAAATTTTGCTCATAAATATATATAAGAATAATAATAGTATATAAATGAGTTGTCATCAACCCCCTACTATAGCAAACCATGTAAAGAATACATGAGAAGACAAAGTAAAAATTAAAATTTGGGTCAACATGGAAGGGAAGCCTAAATACTCCCAAGACTTTACATTGTCCCCAATTTCCTGAAAATCAATACACATAATAGAGGAAGAATGATGCAACAAATAGAGAAATTTTTACGACACAAAATCACTCCTATATCCAAGCACGAACAAGGGTGACAAGGGTCATATAGGAACACATAATGCAAGCACAGGGGAACATATCACAAAAAACACACACCTAATCTAAAGATAAAGAAGAAGCCTTCCCCTAACACTCATCAACCAAGAGGTCGTCTACTTCCCAATCTAGGTCATTATAGGGGGAAGGTGGATGAGCCTGAAATGGTGGAATATTAAGGGGAGGTGCTTCCAACCCTCCCACAACAAGGGCTAAGGAAGAAGGCCTCACAAGGTCTTCTCTACTAGGCTCTTGTGGAGCAATGGTCAACAACTTCGTGAAAATCACCAACAAGGTCGAGACCTCATCTGGAGAGTTAAACATGCACTTTACAGGAGTACCATGTGTGACCTCAATGGGCAAGGTAGATGACACCCAAGATTCCCTTCTTGGCTCACCAATTGACTTGGAAGCAGTGAAATACTCAAGGGAAGCCGAAACTAGCTCTATCACTAGGAAAAAATAAGCTAGCATAGGACCACCCTTTGAAGAAGGTGGGCTCCTCTTATGCCCTCCATTGCTAGAAGGGCCAACCTCCACTTTCTACTTCGTTAGAGGATGTGAGCTCTCCACAAATGAGGCAATAGGTGCAGAGAAGGAGGAGAAAACCATGACAGACACCACCAAAGTATTCAGCATGTCCATAGGTTTAGAAAATGGTGGATGTTCGGGAGGGACATTAAAAGAGGTGGCTTGACCGAAGAAGCGATAAACACCTGCACCTTTTTAAGGTCAGACACACTCATACTAGTAGGGGAAGCTGACAATAGGACCAAATTCAATTGAATGGAAGTAGAGGGGAGGAGAGAGGAAGGGATGCATCCCGAGGCCTAAAAGCGAGAGTGGATTGAATCCTCACCTTTCTCTCATAAAAGCGGTTTGCTCAACCAACAAGAACCTTTAAAATTGTATTTAGCTCGGCGCACAAGAAATATCTACAACTCTTTGAGGCTAGAGGCCGGGGGTTTGGGAAGGAATGAGAAGGCTCCTACTCAACCATGGGACTGTCTATCATAGTTGTCTTTGATAGAGGGATAGACTCCTAAATGGGAGCAGGAGGAAGAGGTTGGGAAACAACAGGGAGAGTTGGCTCTAGTACCTTGGTAGTGGGCCTCTTCCCATTCACCACTTTAGGAGCAAGAGTGGTAGGAGGTCGCAGAGGTCAAGACAGAGGATTCCCCATAGAGACCCTTCCTTCTACCATATCGAATGGGCCTAGGTTCTGTGGGCAGAACAAGAAGTTTGAATGCAAGACACTTGGGCTTTCACCAAGTGGGCACCATAAGGTTCTCCTGCAAACCACGAAGAAAATATAATGGCGTTGCAATAGGGTGAGAGGAGCCGGGAAGGGACAACAAAGGGGAGGAAGAGGAATCCCAAGGCATATACTTACCTTTAATGCACAGGTGGCATCAGCACAGTAGCTTTTAAACAAGCCCTATGTGAAAAACATAAAGGTGATGGAGGGTATCTCCTCTAGGTGTTAAACACCCTTTCTTGTGCTTCTCATAGGTCAATGAGGTTTTCTAGGTGGGAGTGAACCAATGGAGTGCAGACCAAAGGAATGATACGGGAATAGCTACCGTGTAGCCAGCTGATTTATAACTAGTGTCATGGATCACATGCACTTTGAACCCTCATGGATAAATTTCAAACATTTATGCACAACCAAGGGAACTGTGTTCATAGCTACTAAGTAGGAGATACCCAGCTTCACTCTAAAGAGTTCGGACCCTGAGATTATGTCAAATAGCATGTTTATTGACTTAGGTCCAATAAGGACTAACAAAACAATGCTACCAAGGGGAGGTATAGAAAGTTCTTTATGTATATGGATGGTGTTTACAAGTGCGTTGTACCCATATTTATGTAGGAAGTTAATTAACATGATCTCCTCAATTATAATATTCACCTGAGGCGTAGGTTCAACAAGAACACCTACTACAATTTTTTTTGTTGATTCGTGTAGGGATATAAAGAGGAGATGATTCTTTATTAAAAACCCATCGGTAGGTCCTGTGAGGTGAAGGTTATACCTGGACTACTACTTGTAGGCTACGCAGAGGAGATAAGAAAATGCAAGAAGGAATTCATCATGTACACTAAACAATACTCTCACAAATCCCCCCAAAGGTTTGAAATAGGATAGTGACCCAGTTAAGGCTTCATTTTGCAACACTTACAGAACCTTGCAACTACACCTACTAGGTGTCACAGGTTGAGCTATAAGGTGAAAACACCTCACAACACTCACACCTACAATGCTACTAGAACATCAGGAAAGGACCCTTTAGTACTGCTAAATGGAACCAAAATGTTTCGCGTTAAGTTCACCAAAAATGTAAGAGAGGGGGACCAACCACATCAAGGCTCTAGGTCACGAATAGTCGAGAGCAAGGGGATTTCCTAACTTACCTCACTCTAAATGGATGTTTGGGGTGAGGATCGAGAATGAAGAGCACTATGTAGTACTTTTGTCACTCTATAGACCTAGAACTCTATTTAGGGGCTAGACGAGCTGATTTCTACCTCAGATAGCTCTATGTCCGAGGACGGTAGCATGGGTCTAGGATGACAGTATAGCGCACGGGCATCTCTCTAGCGCATTGGCATCTGTATAGCCAGAAAACATAAATTACAATGAAGGAACATCCAAAAACCTACTGACGGTCTAGCTAATTGATTTTAACAAAGTAACCAAAATGATAAGTATGAAAAGTAAAGACAAAGATGATAAAGCAAGTAAATAAAAGCTAGGCTGATGAATATGATCTCACAAAAGCATTTATTCACTAGCTAGCTCCACACACACATTCACCTACACACAAGAAAGAGGGGAAAATTGTTGGGGTTGTATAGGGGCCTGCCTCAGTTAGACCCCCACTTTGGTGTTTCCACCTCCATGGACAACCAGAAAGAAATGAGGTAGAAAAATACAATAAAGAAGATTGAAAGAAGTGCAATGAACACTACAAAAGACAAATGCTACTCTATCAAATCACAAAGGAGAGGAATGAAGCATTACCACCTCCACCCAAAGGCTCTCAAGGCCAATGAAGGTAGAATGCAAGCAACGAACTTGGAAAAGTCACCACCGTGGTGAAGGGAGGTCATGAGACTCCAAGCTCACAACTTATGTGTGAGTAGCCTCACATGTGTAATGTATGGGTTAGATGTCAATGTTGTTCTGATGCTCACAATGGGTCTTACTAGATGTTGAAGAGATGCGATAATTTGTGAATGAATTTATAAGAGAGATCAAATGAGTGTGTAAGAGATGAAGTGAATGTGAAATGGATGCTTTTTGAAGGTGGGGAGTGAAAGGAATAAAGGAATTTTCGGGTTAGTTGGTCAAAGAGTTACAATTCATCCCCAATGAGGTGTAATGCCTCTACAAGAGCTCATCACGTGGAATCCATCAGGGACAATAGCATGTCACAAAAATGTCCATGCACTACACCTACATCCTAACAAATATTCTCTCACCAAGCATCTGAAAATGCCAGCTGGATGGAAGGTAGGTGGGTGATGTGGAATTTGTTAAAATTGAGAGTGTTTTCTTGGCTTAATACTACGTAAAAATTTAATATTGCTTTGAAGTCTAAATAAGCTTTTTCCTTTGTTACATATATTCTTTGTGGGTGATTATCTTGATTAATCCATTTTATTGTTGTAGAATGTAGACAAAAGTTGATAGAAGAACTAGACAGGATATTAGGAAGATTACACAAGATGTATCGTGGAGAAACCCTTCCGGGAAAAAACTCCACCAAGAATTATTCTATTATTCAATCATTGAATTACAATAGCATCAACTCTTCTTGCTTGAGAATGCTTCCTTTTCCTTAGCCAATCTTCTTCACAGCCTGCCATAACAATTATAAAAACTCTCTTCAACTTGAATGAGATATAGAGGCAATAAGCAACCTTGTAATCTCCAAAAGGTGACAATTACAATGCTCAAGCCCAAGCCCTAGAAAAGGTATGCCATATTGCTTCAAGTTGAGTTCTATTGTGAAAACCAAAGCTTAGAACATGTGCTTCATCCTTTTGGGTGTCCCAAACTAAAACTACAACTCATCCTTCACTTTAGTGATAATTCCAAAGATCCTCCTCAAAGATGGCACCCAAGAGAGGGTCTCACTTAACTGAGCCTTTAAAAATATCTTATCATGCAAGGGATTTAATTACAAGAAGAAAAATTGGGCACCCAAGTTGGGTCCAAGTTATTTCTTGTTAACTAAAACATTACTCAACACCATTCATGCAAGAATGGTCATCGTCATCTCTTGTTAACTAGAGGTATTCCTTGTTATCTATCCTACAACTCAAGTTATTAGCCATGCATTCCAAGTTAACTGAAGTCAACTAGCACACAACTAAAACTAACTGAAGACAACTAAACTAAACTAAACTAAACTAAAATAAATTAGTTTTGAACTGAACTAAACTAAATTGAACTAAACTAAACTAAACTAAACTGATTTGAAGTAAACTGAACTGAACTTCATGCATGCAAACATCAAACCCTAACTCCTAGGATCTTTACATGCATTCAAAAGTGTTATCTGTTACTCTAAATAGTTAACTGAACTCAAGGTGAGTGTCACCTTACCATGTGGGCACCCCATGTGCCCCTATTATTTAGAAACTCACAATGGATGCCCTCACATGCTCCTAATATTTAGAATTAATTACAAATGTCAATAATCATGATTATTTCATCAAATATTTATCTCATCCTAATCTTAGTGGTGTTGAATACATTCCAAGAACTTAGGAGACACATGAAATAATTAATGTTTAGGATTTGCAATTAAATGGAATCTTGTTTCCAATAGAATTTTGCCTTCATATTTGATTTTATAAGGTGAGGGTATGTGAAAGGAGAATTTACACAAGGGGTGAAAATTTGCTCCTATATATGTATATGGGGTTAATTAGCTATAGAACGCATGGAGAGAAGATTTGTAAGGCATGGATGTTCTTTTTGTAACAATTATTATGGTAGTTTTTTGACTGTGTATTTGGATATCTAGTCCACTTAGTAACTACATCTTGTAATCATTTGTAGGAGATTTTGTAATGCAAATTTTTCCAAGATTCTAAGTCTCTCCTTGAATGTTAAGAAGGATTTTGGGAATGCCATTTATTCCTATATTCACATTTGGCATTTTAAGTTCTTTGATTGGTTATTGATAAATAAGAAG
>VDFB02101646.1:0-20150 GCA_007258455.2 Sequoia sempervirens
TTCTTTCAATGAAACTCTACATTCAATTATTGCTCATAATTTCTACATCCAAGAAGCTGATTTTATATAATTGTGAAGACAACTAATACACCAAACATGGCACCCAAAGATGACCCTATTGGAATATGGCTTCTAGTGTTGTAATATATGGCAACTGAAGCCATTATTTCGGTCCGCATATAAGAATTTGCTGATACCGACAGGAAAAGTAGAGAACTAAGTATTACCAATAGAAAGCATGAAGAATAGGGTATTTGGGAAGTTTGTTGATCTGTATGCTTCATCGGATCATCATTTTGTGTTGTGGATCCCCAGGATAGTTTTTTAGGCATATATGTTATCTTATTAGTAAGTTTTGTGTTGTTGCATTAATCGGTGTACGAGCTTGGAGATCTGGTAGGATGTTTTTCTATTTATTTGCTCATTGTGGCCGACTTAGTGAATATAGTGTGTCACAAATGTATAAGGAGTAATTATTTAAATGTTTCTATGTTAGAGCATTTTTTTTTGGGTGGTAGCTATAGTCTAGCCGACTTGTGTGGGTGCGCATTAATGATTTCTCATGATTTGAGCTGACATGTGAAGAATATTTTGTATTTTATTTGAAGCTGACATATAGCGATTGAATTCTTGCTAGTGGATATATATGCGAGTTCAAGTAATTCATTTTGGTGTGTGTGTATGAGTGTGTGTATAGAGAAAAGAAGATGTGTGTGTGAATATTAGAAGATCATTTGAGTGAATTTCGCTTAAGCAGATGAGGATTGTTGTGAATTAAGGCAGGGCAAAGTAGAGCTAAGTGCAAAGTCAGACAAGAGGTCCAAAATTTGGTACATGAGCTTCACCATAACTAAAACCAGGCATTTGTAGATGCTATGTTCTCAGTTCAACATTTTGTTGTAATCCAAACATTTTTTAAGGCAGCGAGCCTTCCTTATTTTGAGTAGTGAGCTCTAGGCAGTGTGCTTGAATGCATGTGCATTCCCTCTTCTTCATACTTTTAACAGAGTATATAAATTGTGGATTAACCTCCACCATGGTTTTTCCCCTAACAAGGTTTCCACGTAAATTTTTTGGTGTTATGGTTTTTTGATTGTTTATTTAATGTACTTGCCTATCTATTTTAGTTTAAATGCTATGAATGGTTTATGATCAGAATTGAAATTGTTAAATCATGTAGAACACTGATTCACCCCTCTCGGTGTTCATAGAGTCCAAGATGAAATGTCAGAGTAAGGTTCCTTATAAAGGGACTATTGTAATAGCTTAAGGTGGATCATGTGGATAAAACAGATCCCATGATAAAGAGCTATGGTAAACTTGATGATCTTGACCCGAGTCCTAAACCTTGGATAATGGAATTTCAAAACAAATCTTGTATGGATGCCAAAAATTCATTCAATCATTAAAAGGATAAAATCAATGAGTCAAAGAGAAAAGAGGGAAAGAGAACTTTGTGTCAGGTTAGTAGAAAGAAATAAAAAATTTTGGAAGATATAAATGCATCTAATCAGGACCCTAAAAAGAAATAAGCTGAGAAGAATGTACTTGAAAAACTTTCTAGGAACAATGCTACTCTAAAACTTGAAATGGAATCTGTGGCAATGAAGCTAACTAAGGAGATTGAAGAAAGGAAGAAGAATGAGGAGAATTTTGCCCAGTCTTTAAAATAAAAATTTGAAGAATGCAACAGAGTAAATAGTGGATTCATTAGGCTAAATTGGGAAATGCAACAATCCAAAATAATAGACAAGAGCAGAAAGACATAGAGTTATTCTTAGAGATGAACTCACTACTACAAATGAGTACAAGGAGAAGTTCAGGATCAGTTCTGCTAAGCCTGATGAGATGACTAAAGAACAAAAGGATGCAAATGATATGTGAGATCTTAGCTATGAGAAAGCTGAAAGCTCCAGATTTGAACATAAGGATTCCAAATAGAAAATTA
This sequence comes from Sequoia sempervirens, assembly GCA_007258455.2. Taxonomy (NCBI): domain Eukaryota; kingdom Viridiplantae; phylum Streptophyta; class Pinopsida; order Cupressales; family Cupressaceae; genus Sequoia; species Sequoia sempervirens. The sequence continues at coordinate 1,949 of VDFB02101646.1, forward strand.
AAATCAACATAGGAAGAAGATATCCGGTAAGACAACCCAATGCTCAGAAGTTTAATGGTTACTACTTTGATTGTAATAAATTTGGTCATATGGCTTCTTAGTGTAGAAGTAAAATAAATTCAAGCAGTCCATCATTTCCCAATGTTTTAGTTGTAATAAGTTTGGTCATAAGTCAATTGAATGCATAAGTTTTTTTGTCAGTGTAAGGAATGTCAAATGCTACACATGTGGAAGATTTGGGCATGTTACTAATCAATGCAGATCAAGAGGAAATCAATGGAATGAATGGTCTAGACAAAGAAATTCGGTGTGCTACATTTGCAATAGATTTGGTCATGTTGCAAGATTCTATAGGAACAAAGACATGGATAAAAGAGGTCAAGTATACAAAGGAAGAATTTCACAGACAGATGATAAAGGAAAAGGGAAAGTGACTGTGGAAGAAATAAGAGATCAGATGAAGAAAACATGAATAAAGAAGAGCGAATCTGATGAAGGAAATAATCCCATACCGGAAGCAGCCTCCAGTTATTCCTCTAAAAATTGATCTTAGGCCATTGGCCTAGGGGGAGTTTTTAAATAAAAATATTTTATCCCCCTATCAATAGTTGGCATCAAAATGCATGAAATTTTTATTAGTTGTACTATCATTCTACAAAAATGTTTGTGACCACTTATGCAGAAAATAGAGATCTAGAAGGTCCACAGATGAATTCTTCTCTTGCTGTCTGAGGAAAAAGAGTTACTGGAACTCCTAGGGAAAAACATTTAATGTGATAAAATGGTTAGGTGCGCAAAGTTATAAAAGGGTATTTGGAACCCTCATTTGTCACCTTGCATTAAAGAAGAACAGAAGGAGAGCCTTTGCAGTAGAATTTTGAAGGAGTCAAGTAAATTTGGTGGAGAATTCATCAGGTATTTCAGTTGCTTGTAGAATTTCAAATTTTGTGCTTGGTAGAAAAACTTGTTCGGTACGGAAAGAAAAATTAAGTAAATCAAAGGAATTGTGAATCTAGATGAATATAGAAGTAGAAAGATCAGGGATGTGAGAAATATGTTGTTGGTCGATGAATTGAAGTGGCTTGAAGGTGCAAAACATAAAAGTTTGGACATTTGGAATGAGTTTCCTTATTTTGACAACACAAAAGTTGTTAGGTTTATCCTAAAAAAATTGAATGAGGATACTCTTATTTTGGATAAACCCTATCTCATTTCGAAAGAAGTGATTAGGAATTTAACTAGATTATGCAATGTTGGGGATATTCTAAAAAGAAGCCAATTCAGAACAAGGAAGTCGAAACCCTAACCAGAGTAACAGGAGATCAAAGGGCACTAGTAATTTTGACAATCAAAGATCCGATAACAAGGTACATTGCACATGGAATTTCATACAAAATTTTCTTTAGAAATAGAGAAGGTGCAACCTCGGTAGGTGCAATTTACATATCTCATAAAATGATAATGGGGGATCAAGACTTTGACTTGTACAGTTGCTAAAAGATCAATTGATGGAAAATGTGCAACTAACAAAGGATGCAGATTACCCCTTCAGGTTTGGTACTTTGATCATAGGTATCATGATGTATTTTCTAAATTGCTTGCCTTAGAATGATAATGTGGTATGGAAGGAAAATGAACTAGTTTGTAAGAAATTTTTTGAACATTCTAATACTTTGGAAAATTGTGAGCAAGTTTATGCAAATTTCTTTAGAGAATTACTGGGAAAGTTTGGAGTAGTTAGCATTTTCATTTTGGTGAAAGCACTTGAAGTTGGATCATCTTCTGGTAAAATAGAAAGGAAGCAAAAAAGGGCACTAGAATTTTCTGATGACACTTCTCCGACACACAAGTCTCCAAAATATGAAGGAAAAGGTAAAGAATAGATAATTGTGGATATACCAGATGAAGATTCTAATTAGTACACTCCAAGGGATGACCCAGAATCAGCTAAACTGGATGTAGAAATGATAGAAGGAAGTGAAGAAGAAGGTGCTTTATTCAAAACAAAGATACTGTAGATTTTTCAAGAAAAAGATGGGATATAGAAGATTGCTAATATATGGTTAGACAGACCCTCATATGAGTAGGACCTGATTGAGAGTACTCTAGGTAGTTACTTTGTGTATAACAAATTGGATTGGAAAGTTTGCAGAATGTACTTCCTGAAGAGTTGATTGAATGTATTGGAAAATTTGGCTTATGAGTCTCAGGATAGGAAAGAGGAAGAAATAATTCTACATTTGAAGGAGCAATTTAGGCTATCCCCTACCAAATTAAAAAGGAAAATGAATGTGTTGAGGCAATGCATTGACTAAGCAAATAAAATCTACAACTATTGTCTTCACTGGTCCCTACGTAGTCAGAAACACAATATCGCTCGTGAAAGCGCATCGAAAGTGAGCTGAATGCACCAATCGTAATATGCATTGCCTTTGTGAACAGGGAAGGCAAGAACGAGCGATTCATTGAGTCGTAGACCTATACGCAAAAGTTCACAATTTCACTAGAAACACCCCAGGAAACTTTCTCGAAAGTTATTAAGGATTTAACTGAATGCAGATTGGAGTAGCTAACTGAGGTTATAAGAAAAGAAGAAAAGTTAGAAGTGATTACAATTCTAGAATCCATCATCCAAATCATCAACCGGACATCAGAAAAAAACAACTTGATCTTAATCATTGGGATTGTAGTATATGCTTGGAAGAAATCTCTTCCGAAAATGAAAGAAGATACCACAAAACACTTTCCCATCTTGCACAGTTTGCAAGTTCTCTCACCTGATTCATTTCTAATTAAAGCAAAGGGAGAGAAAGCATTGAAACTTTGTCATTGACGCCGTCAAAAGGTAGAGAGAGTGTCAGGAAAATGCCCTTATCATCCCATGTATTATTCTGGAAATCTTGAATTTCAAGATAATCTCCTCTTTGGCTCTACTGACTTAGTATTTCCTTTTCACCAAGCTCTTCCAATCAACGCCAAAGGAGACTGGTTGGCATACATTCTATGCCGTCATTGATGCAACCGCGTACCATTATCCGCTTATCATAATTTGTCCACAAATCGGCAGGGCAGCAGATAAGAACATAGTATTATCGATAGAAAGCATGAAGAATAGACTATCTAGGGTAGTTTCCTTTTTCGATCTATATGCTTCACCAGATCATAATTTTGTGTTGTGGATACGCATGATAGTTTGTTAAGCATATATTTTATCTTATTAGTAAGTTTTGTGTTGTTGCATTAATTGGTGTACGAGCTTGGAGATCTGAAAGGATTTTTTTTGTTTATTTGCTCATTATGGCTGACTTAGTGAATATAGTGTGTCATAGATGTATAAGGAGTAATTATTTAAATTTTTCTATGTTAGAGAATTTTGTTTTGGGTCATAGCTATAGTTGAGTGACTTGTGTGGGTGCTCATTAAGGATTGCTCATGATTTGAGCTGACATGTGAAGAATATTTTGTATTTTATTTGAAGCCGACATATAGCAATTGAATTCTTGCTAGCAGATATATATGTGAGTTCAATTAATTCATTTTGGTGTGTGGGTATGAGTGTGTGTATAAAGCAAAGAATATGTGAAGATCGGGGTGACCTAATTGTAGTTCCCTTTCTGCAGCCCTTGAGTCTCTGGAAACCTAAGCGCCTTTTCGAAGCGGTCTCTACGCGCTCTTCCCATGGAATTCCGATTCCTCCTTCGGCTATTTACGACGTTTAGCTCTGGGGTTTCCTTCGAATTGCATTGTGGTTGACGCCTTCATTGCCATCCCTTGTTCACTGCCTAGTTGAGCTTAGAACTTCTTGATTCATCGCCGCCTCCATCGGCTCCAACGCATTCCTCACCAACCTCACCGGCCACCGTATGGGCATTAAATGGAGGTAATAAATGTCGAATTTTCTATAAATAGCCCAACTGACCTGTCATTTTCATTCCTTTGGTGAGAAATTGTTAGAGCTCCTACCATCTGTCACCACCTTCTCACCCGCAACACTTTGAGGATGAATTCAAGCACCCTCTTCATCACATCTCATCGGGTCTGCTAGGTGAGTTTTCCATCGCCCTAGCCATGTTTTCTCTAGTTCATTTTCTTCATAAATTTAAAAATATTAAGAAGGAAAACTAGTAAAATCCTTAGGCAGCCAATTAGGGATGAGGTCCCGCACAAAACCCATCTTTTCAAAATTCAAAAATCCTTCAAAATTTTCCATTTAGGTCCTTGCAGAATTTGACCCATCATTCATCATTCTTCACTAGGGCATACATTCCCTTGCAGCCTGCAGTCCTCCTTCTGGCTTCTATATTTTAACTAAAAGACCCAAGGCCTTCGCCCTTGGTATGTCCATGAATGCAGATGGACACCCCCTTTTCACCGTGCCCTATTGGAACAAAAAAGGAAACTAAGTGAAAATGCATCCCTGGGCCTTTGCGGGTCCGCTTTCGTAGAATTGCATGCACAGGAGGCTCATCATTGTTCACCATTTTGGAATGACCATCCTGTACATGACCTCTGGCTTGCGAGTCTTGCCAGCCTCAAATCCACAGAAGGCATAAAACACTGGAACCTATTTGTGGGTCATTCTTAGCGGACCTCCTCACCCTTGTTGATGCCATTTCTAATGCCATCATTAGTGGGTAAGCCAGTCCTTCCTTCTGCCTTGTGGACCTTGCTTCTCCTGTCGTTGTCCCTGTCGCCCAAAATTTTCCTAAGGCTGGACATCCTTGTAGGTGGAACACTGCAGGGGGTTCCTTTGCGGGCCGCCCCACCCTCCCCACCATTCTGAACAACCGATCACCCTTTCCCATCCACTATGCGGGCTCCACTCTACCCATTTCCCTCTGGCTTCCTTACGCAAAAAATGGCTAAGTGTTTGATATGGGTATTCATGTGTAGAATGCTATTTGCGGTCCACCGTCTTATGATTGTCATTTCAAAGTCAGCTTATGCTCTTAGCCTATAGCTCCACCTTGTAGTCTCGGAATCACTGGGCCATCCTAATCTCCCTTGGTACTAGTATCTGTCTCTCAATGAATCTCGGGCTTATGTGGGTTTCCTATGTAAGCACCTACCACCTCCTCGCCATTTTCTCTCCAAACAGCCATCACCTAAAGGTATCCAGTGGGTTCTTGCTCACACCATTGCAAGGGACTTAAACATTGAAGCTAAAATGATGCCTTCCTTTCTACCTGCGGGTCCCGCAATGTGGGACTCCATTTGCAAGTTTCCACCATGCTAGTGCTATTCTAAATGACTGAGACATCACTTGCCTCTGCACTCTCTTGACCTGCATGAGTAGTTGAACAAGCACCTCCAAGACTTCATGAATGATGGAGCCATGTATCCAAACACCTTAGAACCTTGATGGGCCCTAGTTATAGTATGGGAATCTTGATGTGGGTGGCTGCATGCGGGCTGCAGTGCCCTCTTCGTTGTCTCCCTGCTACCTTCTCCAAAATGGCTACCAGCCCAGGGAAACCCACATCCCTGGGACTGCATTGCTCTATCTTCCCCAAATGAAATCCAAATGATGAATTTTAGCAACCATTATGATCTCTGGAAGATGAATTACTTGATCTAACATCTATTTTTTAGGATTTCTCTAACACTCCCCTCATTTTATACATGAATATGCTTAATGCACCTTTGCTTGTAGGATTTATGGAATCAGCTGCAAGACCATTAGGGTTGTTCACAAAACAAGAAAAAGGGAAGAAGACTACCAAGGTCCCAAGAGGGAAAGAAGATAAATACCAGATGAAGTACTAGTTCCATGGGGTGGAAATCACCTCCAAGGTCACATCTATGTGGGACTCGATATCATATACCAACCTTGGCTAGGTTGACATAGATGAATTTTGACAAAGGGTCATTGTCAACCCCACTATAGATAATGCAAGGAAAATGAGAAAGAGATTATTAGGGGATAAACCAAGTTTAAATGGGCTGGAATGATTAGTAACAACTTGCATGAACAGTTCCTGGTGGTCAAGAAGATCTCTTATTTGGTGTATTTTCTAGCTGTCCCCTTTCCTTACAGGGGATTATTTGTCACACAAAGCCCAACTACAAGAATAGAGCTGAAAGTATATGATAGGCACTCGCAACTCCAATATCAAAATTTCAAGAAAGACTACTACAGGGTGAATGATTCCTTCATTGGGCATATTATCAGACTTGTCAGATGGGACTTTGAGAGAAGAGTCTTGCACAGTGCCTGGGTGTTCATTCATTAGTTTAGATTCTTGTTTATATAGTTCCCCAAGTTCATCATCCGAACATAAGGCTTCTTTGAGAGGCCATACAACTTGCCTAGTATCCAAATGATTGGCTAATCTTGCTAGAAGTCTCCAAGTAGTTGCAAAATGCGCATACTCTCCCCAGTGGAAAACATCAGGAAATAATACCGTACCCCCTCACATTCAGGAATGGAATGTATGCCATCGTGGCTATCCAATGCACTGAATATTCAGAAAAGGAAATCATTGAATATAACTTGGGGCTCCACACTACTCAGGTAGGGATGGATCCATATGACAAGTTGAAGAATTTTGTTGGAAGGGAATGCATCCACTTGCACAACATTGAATACTTTTGGGAAAACTACCAAGACAACAAGGAGGTACACATGAGACATTATATGCATATGAACGCCTACTTTGTCAAGATGGTCAAACTATTCCTAGTACCGGATCAGTTCATAGAAAATGAAAACACTGTCATGGATCTGAGGTTTGTTAATGTCACCTACCTGCCATTGGCCCTAATAGACTGGAATGAGGAAGAGGTCAACGACCTCAATATTCCAACAAAGCCAGTGGAGCACAAAATGAGGCAGTGGATTGATGCAGAATTTTCTTAGTTGAACCTCCAAGGTGCCACTTTGACCTACGGTGAGCTTGAAGATGAGCTCGAGAGTGAAACAGATAGTGGGACTATTGCTGCCACAAATGGAGAAGCTCTCAAGTCTCCTCTAGCCACTAGATCAAGAAAAAGAAAAGAAGCGTCGAAGCGCCAACTAAAACATAAAGTGTATTTGCTGAAGGCCTCAGAAGTTGAAACCTCTAAGAAGGAAAAGAAGTTGGGTGGTTTCTCTAAAATTCCCATGATCCAAGAAGATCCACTACATGAGGGGGAGGAAGAAGAGGCCGAGCAACCTAAGTCACCACCTACTACCTCTACTCTTACTGTCACCACCACTGCCACTACTGCTACTCCTCCTCCAACATCTCAAGCATTGCTCACTTCCTCTCCACCTATGGTGGACATCTTGGTTCACCTTGCCTCCCCCTCACCAACTGCTCCAATAATAGTGTGAGACTCCTCGTCCACTACAAATTCTCCATTGTCATCCTCCTTAATGTCTTCCTTAGCTGCAATCTCTTTGGAAGCCATGATTACAATGCATACTCTTACTCTTTTGGAGGCCTTCACCTGGCACATGAAAAAAATACCCATGGAGCTCTTCGGGGTACTAATGAATCCTACTTTCTAGGCTGCTATGAATCAAGTTGTTGTTGTCTCCTTGTCCCTCCTTTGACGGAACCACCAAATATGGAAGCAACCATGCAGATCTTAGAAGAGATGGAGAGACAACAGAGGGAGGCTGCTAAAGAAATAGATGAGGAACACGAGGATCCCTTCAAGGATGACTACCATGATCACCCAAAATATCATAATGTGACTATCGATGAGGTGGTATATGAAGAAGAAGGGTCAAAATCATGAAAAGAGGATGTTGAAGATCCCAGTACCAAATATGTAGAAGAATCTTCTGACCGGGAGCTCAAAGAGGAGATATCCAAACAACTCAAAGATGTCAGAGAGGAAGTTGAGAGGTAGTTTTTTGAAGAAAAGGAGGAAACTGTTAATGCCATGGAAATATCTATAGAGCCTCCAGTAAAGGGACAAGATGAAAGCCTCAATCAAGAAGAAGTACCTCTCGAGAAGGAGGAAGGAAAGAAAGAAATTGAAGCTGAAGAAGAGGAAGACAAGCTTGAAGAAGAGGCTAAAACAAAAGGAATTCCTAAGCCAAAATGCCATGAAGAGATCGAGCAAGAAGAAGAAAAGTACCTAGAGGGGAGGATAACCCTAAAGGAGATATGGCTACTACTTGGTTGCTTGAGGAAAATACCATATTCATCTGAGACTCAAATGAGGAAGAGTAAGAGAAGATGGAACAAGAAGCCTCAGATCATAAGGAAAGGGAGATCCAACACGTGCAAAGAGAAGAAGGTGATCATGAATCACCAAAGGAGGGATCTCAAATGCCTAAATGGTTGGAAAAGCAACTACAGAAGAAGACCCCTGATCTCATGGATCCAAAGGAAAGGCTAGAGGCTATCCTAGCACAAGCTCAAATAGGAGAAAAGAAAGAAAAGAAGCCAAGAGTCAAATCCCACATCACGATGGATACATCATGATCAAGGATGGTGAAAATTTCCACCCTAGTGGTAGACAAAGGAGAAGGAGTGAGTTACAATATCTCTACCATTGATCTAGGTATTGCTACAAGGGAACAAAATATTGATCAAATCCAAGGGTCGGTCGCCACACCTGTTCATCAAATGAGCAAGGACCAATCCTCCAAGGAGGAGTTAAAGGCACAAGTGGTGAAATTCACTGCCTACATCCAACAGCGGTCTTCTACTAAGGAGCTGCCAACGACATTATCGTCTCCACCCTCGCTTCTCTCTAAAGATCACCTGAGAAAGCTAGAAAAGAGAAAGAACTAGACCAAGGCTACTGAAGAGTGGTTCCAATGAGTGATCTAAAATGGTGATATGGGCATTGGCCATGCCATCTGAATGACCAACAAGTTTAGGGAAGTACAAAATGTTGGGTTTAATGGATGCACAGCCCTTGAAGCTTCAATAAAGGACTTTAGCCATGAAAGATAATCAACCACAAAAGGAAGTGTTGCAACAATGGAATGCTGATTAAAGATTCTATTGATATGATGATTGATATGATATGTTACAAATGAAAAAGATGCTTGATTAAATAGGCAAGAGGTAAACCCTAATATGCATGAGATGTTGCCAAGTGTTATAATCTAACAACATGTGACAACATGTGAACCCTATCTATATGATCATTAGATGATGAGATAAGTTCTAGAAGGAATCTTATCCCACAAACTAGGAAAGGGAATATTATCCCATTTATTAAATGATGCAACCTAGGACTAAATGATTAAATGCAAGACCTAAGTTAACTTATGCTAGTGCAATAATTATTTAATTAATTACACCAACACCCCCCATAAGTGCAACTTAGGGAGGAAAATGCAATGATTATGCAAGATGATGATGGGTCTTGGCTACGAGGCCATGTTAGGTACCCATGTACATGAAGATGCAGAAAATATCCCACAACCGGAGAAAAGGGGAAAACCTAGTGGGAACAAAACCCCTCTCCAAAAGGGAGATGAAAATGTAGAAATGTGAGATAGGATGGGAAGGATGGAGGACTCCCAAATACCCCCCAAGGACACCATCTGTCACATGGATACAATACAATCAAAAGCCCCCCCCATAGGGAGGAAAGAGAGAGAAAAAATAGCCCCCCCAGAAGATGAGATCACCTGCAAGAAAGGTAAGTGTTTGAAGACAAAACAAGATCCAATGCCGACAAACAACTTGTCTCCCTTTCGGAAGAAACAAAACTGACTGCAGGTGCAAAGATGCTTCCCATTCTGAATAGGAATTGAAGGAAGGAAGGATGAAGGTGGATGATGGTGTCTCTGAACTCTACTCAAATGTCTCCTTGCCTGATGAAGATGCCACAATCAATGAAGAGGGTGACAAACCAGGATGATGCATAAACTGATGTTGAACAATATCCAAAGACGGAGATGGGATGAATATGATGGAGACTTGATAGCCCCCCTAAAGGAAGTGTCCTCAAAACCATTGAAAGAAGTCTGAAGAAAATCTAATGGTGGATGCTAAAGAAACCTCAAAACCTAAAAGAAGTAACAGGGAAGAAGTCTCAGATAAGAAATCTCTGAAGAGAAACCAAGTTCCTCATAGATAGTCTTTGGATTCCCAATCAAGGTCAAGACAAAGGAATGAGGAGACTCAAAACAACTCTCCAAAGCCAAATCTGAATAGAGGAGTGATATCCCCGCAAGAATGTCCTCCAAACTTGTAGAAGGAGCCAAGTCAGTGATACCTGAAATGAAGCCATCATGTGATATCAAGTCTAGAAAATTGAATGTGTCCTGATGGATGATGATAGTGGAAGCCTCAAGCAATGATTCTGGACAAGGAATCACTGAACGTGAAGGGATACCAACTGTCTCTGATGAAGAAGAAGCACTAAAAGGTACCTTGTCAACCTCTTTGGAAAGATCAAGGTAATCAACTTCCTACACAACAATAGCATCATGGGGTACTTGATCAGAAGAATGACATTCTGAATCATGACCATTAGGGAAGGGTGGAGTGTCTGAATCTCCATAGATCTCCTAAAGTTTAATCCAAAGGATGTGAGGACAATCACAATGATCAATAGATCTCAAAACATCACAATTAACTTGCATAGCAATGATCTCCAAGATAGTGTACCTACTACAACTCCAAGCAAATTTTTGAACACCTTCACTTGGACAAGGAACTATACCATATAGATGAGGCAATAGATGAAGTGAATGAAGATGGTGGCAGATCCCATTTCACCATTCCTGATAGTTACCCTTGTGCAACATAACCAAAGAAGGAGAGTAATATGCAAGCCCCATAATGAAAATTTCTCCAAGAAAACAAAGACAATGACCTTCAATGACAAATAAAGACTTCCAAATATGATGTACAACTGAAGTGATGCTAACCAGATCAAAAAATATTTTCCCAAGCTTCAGGATGTCCAGGTTATTGAACAAATGCACCAGACTGAAAAAATAAATGCAAGAGTACCTGGAGCTGAAACTAATTAGGGGATCTGGACTGATGAAAAAAGCTCTGAATTATCTCTCGAATGCCGCTAGAATCTCCGAAATTTGACAATCTGATGCAAAGATATGTGCTTGAGTCCAAAATGGAGGGTTGAATTTAGTTGAATTTAGAAATTTATAGCAAAAAAATCCTACAAAATAGATGGCACCACTAGATAGTGCTCTAAATTCTCTTTCTGTTGATATCTCGTTTGCAAATTTTTGATATCGTGGCGCGAAGATATGGCCCTCAGGAAAAAATTGCAAATTGAATGAAACTGGCTAATTAGGTGCAAAACATTAGCACCTCGAGGCTTAAAAAAATAAGCCCCCAGTTGCTGATATGATCGCGGGGCTGGCGGGCATAAAAAAAATAAGCCACCTGATGCATGGTGGGTACCGTCATAGGGTGATGCTCGCCGCATAGTCATGGCGATTGACGTACCGGGATAGCAAGAGCCCCTATAATCGATGGGACCCGGCTTATATTAATCGCCAATCTGGCTTCAGTCATGGTTGGTGGTTGGAGAACTGACCTGATCAGCTACCTGGCGGATGTTGCCTGGAACTAACTCCAGACAGCGATCTGAGCCGGGTCCCGAGATTTACCAATTCCATGATGCGAGGGTGTCGGCAACGGTGATGTGACTAGCCGACAAGATTCTCAGAGAGGGTCTAATGAACACTACCGCTTTTTGGGTACTTGAATACTGCAATTTTATTTGGTAATTCAAATTTAAATAAAAAATCCGATAGAAATATGTATAAATGAATTAAGCAAAACAATAGTCAAGAAATAAATTTTCCTACCGACAACACAATAAATACCAAGTTGCCTACCTCGTGATATTGGATTTTACATAACTATATAAAAAATGCCCAGAAAAATAGCCAGAAGTTTTTTTGATTTTTCTAAAAAATTTTGCCTTGATGGAGGACTGAAAGGGAAGATTTTTTTCTACAAAATTGTACGGATAGTACAAAAAATTGCAAACCCTAGATAATACCTCAAGGCTCCCAGATGAATCTACTCCGATTTTGGCAAATGAGCAGGCGATCTATAGGTTTTGAGGCCTTCTGGACGCAATGGAGAGGTCGGAGAGAGCTTGATCTGCACCAAAAATCAGCTTGGCTCCTAGGTAGAACCAACTAGCCTGCAACATAAAACTCCAAGCCTACACGAATCTTGCACTCCAACTTCCTGGATCTAGGGTTGATGTTTCAATGGACTAGCTCTGATACCATGTTGGGATTAATGTATGCATAACCCCTAAAGCTTCAATAAAGGACTTTAGCCATGAAAGATAATCAACCACAAAAGGAAGTGTTGCAACAATGGAATGCTGATTAAAGATTCTATTGATACGATGATTGATATAATATGTTACAAATGAACAAGATGCCTGATTAAATAGGAAAGAGGTAAACCCTAATATGCATGAGATGTTGCCAAGTGTTATAATCTAACAACATGTGCCAACATGTGAACCCTATCTATATGATCATTAAAAGATGAGATAAGTTCTAGAAGGAATCTTATCCCACAAACTAGGAAAGGGAATATTATCCCATTTATTAAATGATGCAACCTAGGACTAAATGATTAAATGCAAGACCTAAGTTAACTTATGCTGGTGTAATAATTAATTAATTAATCATACCAACACAAAAATAGCTCAAAGGCACATAGAGAATTTGCAATAACTTCCTTGAGCTATATAGGATCACATATCCTAAACTCAAGGCTATCCTCAAGATTCTCGATAGAACCTAGGAGGAGTTGGCCATAGTGAAGGATGATCACTGGCTTGTTGAGATGTGGAAAATGGGTCTAGATCACGGAAGAGAAGTCTTGGAGTGGGTGCTCCATGAAGTAGAGCTCGACCTAGAGTGGATCAAAGAACATAGGGCATACTGTGAAGAATATCTAAAGCTCATGACAGATTATGACATGCCAGCCATCGAGCTAGACCCCAAGAAGATTAGGCTATATTTTCATAAGAAAATGGAGAACGGAGCCACAGAATCGCTAACACTAGACTTCATGGATTTTTCTACCTGAGCCTTTTCCCAATTAAAGGAAGCAATCAAGATCATTCCAAAGTCTATGGAGAATTGGGAATTGATCACATAAAGATCCAAAAAACTATCCTTCCAATTGCTTCAATCAAACATAATAGAGTGGGACAAACTTTAGGTGCTAATGGGAAATTTGTGGAGTACGCCACTGCCTAGAAAAATCAAGGAAAATCGGTCATAGATGATGAGTTCCTCATAGTGTAGTTGCAGCTAAAAGGTAAAATCACTATAGGACAAAAGTGCTACAATGACAAGGCACTAGAGGAAAAAATAGGAAAAAGACAAGAAATTTATTTTTAAATTGTAAGATATTGGGGGTAGGTGAAACCCTAATTTGTAGTGAATCTTGGCCACACAATGAGATTAAATCTTGGCCATTCATTTTTATTTTTGAAAAATATAAATAGGGGGTCTCCTCTCATTTTCAAGAAGAGAGTTGAGTTGTTGTAAAGACATGCTGCTGAAATTCTAATAAAAATTCATTGCTTTTGGTGGATTCTTGAGTTTCCTTCATATTTCATGATTCATCTGCTCATAGTTGATAGATTTGAGTAGATTTTATTCGTTGTTCTATGTAATTTACATGCTTCTAGTAATTTAGTGAATGTTGTTCATTGATGCTGAAAAATACTATTGTGTTGATGCCTTTCCTTGTTCATGCCTTTTGCTGTTTGTTGATGATAAATAATAGTGTAAAGCTAGTCTAAACATAAATTCATTGCTGCACTTAAAATTCATCTTTCATTCATGCTTTATGGTGAATGAACAGTTGAAAATCTATAGACCTTAGAAGATAACACTACTTTCATGATACTATTAGCTAATTTGGTTAAGTGGAACTTAGTTTTTGGAAGGTTGTCCATTGTAGTATCCTCCATTATCACTGTTCATTGGTAGTTGCAAGTCTAGGAACTTTCCCCATTCCCTTCCCTTTTGACCTTTCTTTGAGATAGTAATTTAGGAAAATTTCTAGCATCATTGTAAAGAAAAATATGATGATAAGAGTGGAGTTTTAGACTACTGTTTTGAACTTGCAACAATTGCACATCATCTTCAAAATCTTAGAAACTCCATTTAAGGAACCAATATCCCTCCAACTTAACATACGCAAGGCTACCCTATGATTACCAGAAAATCACACGAACCAACTAAATTATTCCAAGCAAGTCATGACCTAACACTCGAGAGACCTTAGGATAGTTTTCTGCAAAATTGTCTTTCTAGAGAGGTGATGCACTTATGCATTACCTATGTTGAGAAGTGAAAAAAAAACCATCAAAAAAATTGGCACTAGAAGGAGGGCCTTCCTTGTGTTAAGCTGGATCAAATTGGTTCATTCTCCCCTGAAAGATTCCATAGAGTTTTAAGATCCACACCAAATAAAGGGGAATTTCAAGAGCTACAACCCCCTACCAAGGCTAAGAGAGCTAAAAGAGGGGAAGCAACTTCATCAACTTCATTCGCTCCCTCCACTTCACCTCCATCCTCACCCCTTCCTTCCATTCCTTTGTACCACACTCATCCTTCATTCTCAGCATCCACTTCTTCTACTGAGCCACCCCAAACTGCCTTCCAGCCACTCGCGTCTCACGGATAGGGTGCTGCCCCTATCCCTACCCCTACCCTCCAAGTCCAAGGTGCAGTCCCAACTACTACTACCTCTACGTAACTCCAGGTTACTATCACACATCAAGTATAACCTTTGTCTCCCTTTATGGCTTGGCTGGGCAACAATCCTTCTCTATTGTTCTTCAACGATTATCATGACATGCCAAAGAACCCGAAGGGATTTTGCACGAAGTTTCATCCTCACGATCCACAAAGGATAGAAGATGAGAATATTCAAATATTTCAAACAACATTAAAAGACATGCAAATCAATCATGGGGATGTGGATTGCCGAATTTTCTATTATTCTTTGGGGGAAGAGGCCTTTTATTGGTACATTAACCTACCAACGGGATCCATCACCTCCTGGAACCTATTGAAGAACTCCTTGCAGAAATACAAGATCCCAATCAGCCCTTCTGAGTTATATCAGCAATTCATGTTCGTTCGCAGCGAGGTCAATGAACCAATTAGCTCCTTCAATGATTGGTTTCATCGGGCATACGTGAGATTACAAGCTCCATACATGGTTAATGATGCTTTAGCCCTGCTGGTTTATTATTCTGCCCTAGACAACCTCACCATTGCATTGGTGAAAATAATGCACCCACCACCTGCCAGGTTGGTGAATGCCTACACCGAGGAAGTCATAGCAAGCACTGACTTGAAGTAGAATATTTCTGGCCTGCTGCCTTCTTTGGGACCGGTCACTCATCCAATGCAAGTTCAAGGACTTACTCAGGATTTGACACATTAGACACCAATTATGAACCAAGTTCCAAAACTACCCTTGGTCTTCATCCAGGGCCACCAATGAATCAGGTTCCCTCAATGCCTCACTATTTGCAACCACAGTGGCAACAAATCTATCCTCAGCCACCCCAAGTTCCTGCATATTTACAAGGGCCCGAGTTTCCATCTGTCTAGCAAAACCAACCAACAATACAACTAGTTTTTCTCCAAAACCAAGCATCACAACCAAATAATGTATAAAAAGGATTAGATAGACGAATTGATAGAGATGATCAAGAAAATTTCAACTAAGATGACACACTTAAGGAATCAAAACAATTAGCTGTAGGCTTCCCAATGAAGCATTTAGACCAATGTCAACAAGGATAACAAAGATAGCCATGATGCAGGTACCTCATTCAGGAAGAATTATGAAAGAGGACATAATTCTAACCAAAACTTCAAAAGGAGGCCTTCACAATGGAAAAATTTGACATGGAATACAAGAACAAATAATGGAGGTGTTCCTACCCCTCTTGATTAGCCTACCGGTGTGGAGAAGACAACTAGTGGAGTATACTTAGCTAAGATAGATTTATATGGATGGTGCCAGATCCATAAAAAAAAATAGGCACTCCATATTGGATTGCCCTGAGTTCAAGACAACTGCAAAAATATTTCATGTAGAGGTCTAGAACGCCATTGATAGTGCCTGTTGCTGAGACATAGTCCCATTCAAACCCTATGAATCCTCTGTTCTCATAGTCAATCAATCCCCCTTTCCACGAAGTGAAAGCAATGTGCCTGAAAAGGAGATTGCTTCATTGAAGTATGAAGACGCAAAAGAGTTAAGTAGTGAAAACTATTTATCCCAACTCTTTACTTCAGAAGAAAATGGTCCAATAGATGAAGAGTCATGTGAGGATGAATTTCAAATGTTTCACCAAAGAGTGACCTTGTTTAACTTAAGAAATAGGTAAGCAGGAGGACCATTCACAACCTCTATCCCACCTAATAACTTTAGCAATCCACCTGACCCAAATGCTAGCAACAATATAGGTTACCCCCATGTAGCCACTCAGTAATTTAATAGAAGTGAACAACCAAATAAAATTCAAAATCAGTTTGCTAACTCCTCCCAAGGCAAGTCCTTCAAGGCTGAAATTGAGCAAATGGGCGATTATGTCACTGAAGAATTTAAGAAGGTCAAAATAAGTTTATTTGCCTTCGAATTGCTCAAAGTCCCAAAAATTAGGAATGCTTTCTTTCAAATGATTAATGGGACTACCTCTTCTAAGTCAACACCAAAAATACCTACCAAGAGAGTCTCCTTTGATGAACCACCAAATTAGCCTAGAATCCAAGAAATCTTAGGTAGGAAAATAGATGCACCTTCATATCAGCAAATAGGAAAACAATCTACCAAGGACCAAAACCAGGTGTCAGCTAAGGATAAAACTAATGAGAAAGATAAGAATCAAGTAGCTTAGGAATACACACCCATGGATTCCTATGTAGATTGCTGTAGACCCAAGAGTGTAGCAAGTCATTGATATTCAAGTGGTGGATATCCCTGACACATACGGAAAAATACTGGGGTGGGATTTCACCAAAGCATTGAATGGATATGTTGCAACTATCTTTTCTCACCTATGGCTGCCATGGAAAGGGCTACCAAATTAGATCCATATAGACTGAGAACTGTGCATGAAATTTATGATCACAAAGTACAACAACACCAATGAGGTGTTGTTTGCTGAAATAGAGCTGGGTAATTATTCTCCTATGGAAAACCAAGTAGAATCAGAGCCCCAGGAAGAAGAGATGATTGAAGAAGTTCTCTTGGTGTTGTGTAGCCCCCCTACGTATTTAACTTATACACCTCAAAGAACCGAGGTCTTGGTTGATTCAAATGATGAGGAATCCAATGACAATGGAAATTTAGGATTATTGGATGGGTTCCAAAAATTTATTGAGAAATGTGTGCAAGATCAGCTCAGTTTAGGAGTGAGGATGGATTTCCAAGAGATCCTATTGCCTAGTTGGTGTCGGGTTCACAACACTACCCCCTTAGAATTTGAATGTTATCTTTGTTAGATGGAAGTTGCTCATATCAGTGGAAAAGTTTCACCAAAGAAGGAGCCCCACACTGAGCTGCATGACCTTAGCAATGCTAAGTCCGTGCCTTCCCCATAAATTGCATATGCAAGGGCATATATAAAGAAAGATGAATGTATGATTAGCCCTTGAGCTAAAGAGTCCTCCCAATTTTGGACATTGCACTTTGATGGGTCTAAGTCCAAGCAAGGAGCAGGAGCTAGATTTGAACTCATCAACCCCACAGGTAAGACCTATTTTGCTACTCATAGGATTCAATTTTATTGTACGAATAATGTATCAGAGTATGAAACACTAGTTCATGGTCTTCTAATGGCTCAAAGGAAAAGGGTCAAAATGCTCCAAGTCTTTGGAGACTCAGAGCTAGTAGTAAAGCAAGTCAGGAAAGTAAAAGTATATTCCTGCCATGATAGAATACTAGCAAATTGCAGGCATAGGGTTTGGGATCTTTTGGAGAGTCTAGATGAATTTAATATTCATCTAATTCGTCACTCTCAAAATCATACGATCGATGCATTAGCTCAGGAAGCCAACATGCTGCAACCCCTTTCTTTGTCTGGCCTAAAGAAATTCACTGAGAACTTACTTCCACTCTGGAGGTGCTAGACAACATTACCAATTTTCAAGTATTCAATGATGACAAGCACATCTTAGAATTCATCACCAACTCTGATGTATTTACAACCCAAATAATTGATGAGGCCAACCCTAAGGAGGCTGAATTGGATATAG
>VDFB02101647.1:0-13612 GCA_007258455.2 Sequoia sempervirens
GGGACGTGACATGTGGGAGTGACATAAACTGCCTGTTTGAAACGCTTTCAAGCCTGGGAAAAGCAAACACTTCATTTATGCATGATTACTATCCAGGTTCCTCTTTGATTGCATAACAGGATCTTTAGATACTAATTTGCAATTGTAAAAATCGATGAAATCTACTGGCAGAAATAGTAAGCATTTAGATTGAATTGTAAATCAATTGCTAAACATACTTGAGTCTGCATTGAATCGAAGTCATGGAATGAGGATTGGAATGATTCTAATATCATTGCATTTAGTATTGTAATGTGATACTACATATCTAAGAAGTTGTAATCAGTCACAACAACAGTATTTTAAGTTCTGGAAATTGCGGTCATCTCCAGCAGCTATTGTAATTGTAAATCTGCGTTATATTGAAACAAAAAAGCTGAAGCTTGAGACTCACCATCGGTGGAATTAATTTCCAAGATAATATAAAATATTCGAGCCAAATTTTTAAGTTTTCAATTTACAAATTACAAAGCGATGCACCGTTAAGGTTAGAGGAAAACCAAGCGTGCAGAAAGCAACTCTAACCGAATGGCCCGATGATGTGAGCATTGGTGGAGGATCTAAATTGAGCTGCTTACATGCTATAACTCTGGCAGTGGCCGATGATGGCGAGCATTGGTCGGAGGTCTTCAATACAAATGCGAAGAACTCAACGTCAAGTATGTGCTACCCAATCCAATGCGGAGTGAGAGGCGACCATATGACGGAGTGATTACAATAACACAACTTTGAAAGAGAAATGTTGAAGCTGAAAAACACTCAACACCCAGAATGTGCTTGCTGACCCAAGATGGGAGAGTAGCTACCATAGGGCGGAGTTATAACTATCTTAACTAATACTGAAGATAAGAATGAGTATTACAAATCGAGACAAGCAATTTTAAGAACACTGGTCAGTACTACTGCCAGTTTACAAAGATTATTATTGCCTGCAATGTCAAGATATCAGATACTTATCAAATAGTACATTCAATAATGAATCAGCTACAATCCTTAAGTGATCACAGTGTCCAAACCACAAATCAGGAAAGCAGATTTCTGTATACTGTTTTTTGACAGATCTGCACTTTAAAAAGAGTAACCAGCAACTTACAAATTCAAGGTAATGTTCATAACTTGCTCAATAATCATCCGATTAACACGAAACAGGATGCAAAATGCCCTAGCAATGATGGCGACTCAACAAAGACTCTAAAAACAGATCAAACTATCCCCAATGATTAATGCACGAATTCCAAGAAGGCTGAAAGGTACGGCCCAGCTGAAGAATTCGACTTGGCATTAAAAATTAAATACAACACATTAAAATCTGAGATTTGAGACAAACATTCGCCTCCCCTAAACACAACTATAAATGCAATACCCAGAACTACTATTTTTGTATTTTTTGATAGATGAATAAAAACATGAAACTGCTGTCTACAACAATGCAAAATGCTGAAACACTAATATGCCAATCTGATTTAACTATGCAATGAGCTGAGAACAAAACACAAACTAAATGCAACTCACAGTACAATGATTCACCACTAGATGTTGTCTTGCAAACACGAAGTGATGCCCAAGCTAGGAGGCCTTCATTCCTCGAAGCAGTCCCAGAGCCAATCCGGCAGCATAACAGTATAGTCGTCCAAAGATGCCAAAATGATGAACCAAGTCTTCCTTATATAATTTCCTGCTGACTTCATGAAACCCTAATCTCTTCTTCAAGTCAAAACCCTAATCCTCTTTAAGGAATGGCGTCCTTTTCTTTTCAAAATCAATATTGACCATTTTAATTAAATTCGATATTTTAATCATGGTGTCCATTTTAGAGCTTGGTTTTGACTATAGAAAAATAAGAATTAATCCTTTATGAAGGTGCCACCCTCAAGACCACTTTTTTAAAACAACTTGAAGTCATCAGACTAGGCCAAGGGGGTCAACGTTATAATATAATATTAAAACGTGACTTTAATTAATTATTACAACTTATCTCTCCAAATGCGCCCCGAAGCCATCAATGAGCAAGCCAACTGATCAAACTGACATAGGAGGTCAACCATGCTGGACCCGACTGTTGAATTGCCAAAAATAGAATTTACTAAAAATAGTAAATTCTGGAAAATGCTCTGAATGCCGAGATGAACATACCCCTGCGAAGCTCTCACGAAAACCGAGGAGAATCCGCCATTGAATCCATCATCTACGAGCAATGACCTCCTCAAAATAAGGCTAATTTATCTTCAACTAGCCGGGTTCCCCAGGGGAAAAAGACCAGGTCACTAAGTCGAGGTTTGAGAAGGGGACATTACATAATATCCCAAACCATCGAATTCAGTTACAGCTACAATATATGGAGTTCTGAAAGTTGCATGACAACTGTTTTTGTGATTATGTCATCTTGCTGGATTTGAATATTTTGTCATATGGTTGCATTGGACAGTCAGGAAATTGTTGTATTGCATCTCTAATGTCATTTCAGTTGAATTTTCAAGTGCATGTTGTCATTAAACTCAAACACAAAAGAAGAACTCAATTGGAAACCAGCTACATATAGCCAGTGTAGAAAGGGTTGCATCAATGGCTCCCTATAGCCGTTATAGAACTGAAGATGGAAGACTGTTACCTACCTTTCTTCCTGCTCTACCACAGAAGGAAAAGTCTATACAGGAACTCATGGCAGAGCTCACACAAGCTATTCAGGATTATGACAAGAGTGTGACTAGGCTTCTACAGCATCCGGAAAAATTGGATTCCTTGTTTGCAAAGAAGAAGAAAGCAAACACTAATGCAAATAACCTTATCAATACACAGGAAATGGAAAGGAGGATGAAACTTGAGGAGAATGTTGGTACTCTCAGCACCCAAGAAGTTGTTATCAGTCATGCTAACAATTCTGATTTTGATAACAGCAGTCTTTTCTTTGAGCATAACAACGGGTTAGGTGTCATGGCCAGTGCGGAAAATGTTGTGGAAGAAATTTTGAATGTTGACACGCAAAATATGGATGTCAAGCATGGAGATTACACAGAAAAGGTGACCAATAACGGATCTGATTTACATGACAACGGTAGTAAAACTTTGCATCAGCTTGAGACAGCAGGGGCTACACATGTGCAAGATGCTACTATTGAGTTGTTACATGAAAGTACTCAGGAATTGGGTACTAATGATGCATTGTATCTTGAGGATTCATGTCATGGTGAGTCTGATTTTCCAGACCAGACCTTAGACAACAAGTTAGAAGGTTCAAGTGTTGGCACAGAATCCCAGGATCATGAGTTGGATGGTGATCTAGTTGCATTGGAAGTGGAAGTGTGTGAAGATACTGTCATATCGGCAGCTTCTACTTTATCAGTTGAGCCATCCTTTGAGGTACATAGCAGCAGTACCTTAGATGTTGAGGTGTGCATGGATGAAAGCACACATGATGCTGCTTATCATGTAGTGAGTGATGACGAATCAGCCTCATATCATAGTGTAGATTGTGAACCGGAAAACTTGTATGGGGGTCATAAGCTACAGAGTCCTCATCATTTGGTTGGGCAACTAAAAGTGAATGACAATATGATTGCCACAACCATTGAGCATTTTGATGTTGCTCGTCAAATGTTGGCTACCTATGGTTGGAGTACTCCTTTGACAGATGAGCACGGTGATAGTGGTTTTTCCCTTGCAGAGATACATGCACTTTGAGAAGCAATTGGAATGATGAAACAAAATTACCTAAAACTACTTGCGGACAGGGATTTTCTTCTCGAGTGGGATTGCATTTATTATGATGCATTGAAGGGAAAGGAGGAGCAGGTCGATGAGCTCACTTATGAGCTTGAGGTGACTATGGACTCATTGAAGAGCAGTCAATTGGCCCTTCAAGAGTCACAGTCACGGTTAGGGGAGCTTACCGTGGAGTTGAGTTTGGCACAGTCTCCACTAGCAGCAAATATAGTACAGTTACATACAGGGGTAGTTGATGAGGATCTTATATCCACGGGCTGTAGTCAAGATGTGGTTACATCTATCACAGATATTGGTGCAGTTAATTCAGATGGGATGAGTGTTTTGGTTGAGAGCTCTTGTGATGAGATAGTTGTTTTTTCCGAGAGTTGTGTGACTACTCCATTGTCGTCACAGGAGATATGTGGGGCATCATCCAGTATGGAGATTGGCACTTATGTTGATTTGTTTCCCTCACCTGGAAGCAATTCAGTCACTTCATCCCATGCAGCTAATTTGCTTCCCCAGGACTATTATGGTCAGCCATTGACAGAGGTGGGAGCATTTTATCTTGATTGCATAGTGAGGAGTGTTCATCACTTCTCCTTTAGTCCACACATGGAGAATTTGATGATGCATCGGTGTGGATTGGCTCCGGAGTTATACCATCCATTGTGGGATGGGAATTCACCATCTTCAGAAGATGGGATTAGCGGTTGCAAGCGCTAGATTCAGCTGTTTGTGGGGGATTACTTGCAGGGACAACTGTCAATTTTACATCATGCTGATATGTATCCAACAGGGTTTGCTACTTCTATGTCACAAAGTTTTCTTATGGGTACATGGTTATAGGATGACTATGGTGTCAGTTGGCATGATGGATTGGTTAGTTATCACATCCATGAGGGTTTAGCAGAGGACAAAGAGAGATTTGGTGTAGCAGATGCTTCTAGATGTTCTTGTCTCCGCATGACAGATGGATGTGAGTTCAGATTGTATTGGGATCCAAGTGGTGACAGATTTGGCACTAAGTATTGGATGGGTCCCATTGGGTTACTTCACCATTCTCAACATGGTGAAGTTGGAGGCAGTAGAGTGCAGTGGAAGCCTGGGGATGACAGACACGATAGACTTTCACTTTGGGTTTGGGATCCAGGGATAGCTTGTGCAGTTGTGTTTTTGTTGATGCTACAGGAGACAGTTAGAGATGTGTGGGACACTTCACAGTTCTTCTTCTGGGCCTTTCGAGGAGTTGGGTTTCTTTGCAGTAGAGATTGCTTGAGGACAAGCAATTTCAGGGAGGGTGGACTGTAATGTCCCCAATTTTGCGAGCATCAGAGTTCCGGGGATTTAGCCTATTCCTAGCCCTCGTAGGCTAATATGTCTGGTTAGAGGGTCTCTTTTGGCGGTGATCAGGGGAATTTCTCCTTCAGCATCTTGTGTGGGTTCAAGCTTAGCCTTCAGTTGACTTAGTTTCACATACTTACTATTTATAGTAAGTCAGCCGACAAGCAATTCTATTTATAGCAGGGCACCTAAAGTTCACATGTTGGCAGTGTCGATTCCCAAATTCAGTTGAGTTGGTGAAATAAGGAGTTTTTCCTAAGTTATATCGTTTAATTATTATTAAAGGTGACTTTAATAATAATTAATATTTTAATATTATATTATAATATTATATTTGCACTTTATGACTTGAGGGTCCATTCATCATTAAAAAGGGGGCCATTTTAATTAATTACTTGGGTGCCAATTTCAAGGACATATTTTAATATTCCAAAGTGCAAATATTATATTATTTTAAAATGATTTAAAAGGCAAATTGGAGGGGATTGGCCTATTATCTTTTAATCCCACATTGGTGAGAAAAGTGTATGAGTTCCTCCAGGAAAAGTATAAAAGAATCTTAAGGGGCTCATTTGGGGAATTTGAGAATTGATTATTGGATATTTGGTTTATGATTTCTCTTTGGCGTTTGGAGAAGGGAGCCCTAGGGTTTCTGCCAGCGTATCGGCTTTGGAGAACGAAAACTCTCCATTGTATCAGCATTCTGAGGTTGTGGAATATCAGCTGAAGGTGTTCACTGTTGGCTTCATCCAGAAGTCAAGTCTATGCTTCATCAGATTTATTGCTTGCTTCAGATCTACAGGAGATTGTATTTCCGGGTATGCACATATTGTTGTAAAAGCTTTGAAAGAAAATCAATAAATTAATTGCATTGTTGCAGTAGGGTTTATGTTTACATTTCTTGTATTTGATTTCTTGGCTGGCAATCTATGAGAAAATACAAAAAAATTACAAACCCTTATCATTCAGCATAAAAATCAGTAGAAGCGGTCTCTTCTAGGACACTATCTTAGAACCATTTTCCATACCCCTGAGCACAACCTTTTTTCCATCTGCTGCCTTGAACTTGAGCTCCATAGTTTGG
Organism: Sequoia sempervirens; assembly: GCA_007258455.2. Taxonomy (NCBI): domain Eukaryota; kingdom Viridiplantae; phylum Streptophyta; class Pinopsida; order Cupressales; family Cupressaceae; genus Sequoia; species Sequoia sempervirens. The sequence goes on from VDFB02101647.1 coordinate 6,170, forward strand.
AAGTTCTATGAATACTTCCCCAATGAGTGTAACCATTGTATACCTAGAATAGCATTCGTATCACCTAGGTCCACCACATAGAAATCATTTGTAATAGTATAATTTTCCAAGGTGACACCCAGTTGAGACCTCACGTGATGCAAGTCATCTTTGAACCCATGCAGCCATCTGCCCGAATCCCTCAAATCCCTCTATAGGTATACCCCTCATAGCCACTAAGACTGAGTCAATGAAATTGTGGGTTGCCCCACTATCAATCAACACAGTAACACGCTACCCCTGTAATACTCCCCTAACTTTGAAGGAATTAAACTTGGGAGTACCTGAGATGGTAGCAATGGTGCCAATCTTAGTCTCCACTTGCGGCTACTCATCCTCCGAATTGCTATCATTGCTACCCTATACCTGTCCAGTCTCTCCATCATCCTCGCTATCCAACACAACCTCAATGTAATGAAATTTACCCTTATCCATGCATCTGTGTCCAAGCTCCCAAGGCTCCTTACAGCTATAACACAACTTCTTTCTCCTCAACTCCCTATGAGCCTTGTCATCAAGTTTGTCCTTCCTGGGCCACTTCTTTTGAAAGGGAGCCTTGTCATCAAGTTTGTCCTTCCTGGGCCACTTCTTTTGAAAGGGATTTTTGTCTTTATTCTTCTAAGGTATGAAAATTTTAGATGTAAATTTAATCTTAGGCACTGAATGCTCCATGTCACATGCCCATATGAAAGCATCTTGCAAGGACTTTGATTTGAAAGCCTTAATCCAACCACGAAGTGGCTTAGATAGACCCTCAATGAACAACATAATCAATCGGTGCTCTGATACATCAATCACCATAACTGCAAGCCTCTAGAACTCAGAGATGTAAGAATCCATTGCACCACTCTGCTTGAGTTGAGCCAACTCCTTGAAGTGCGACTTTGAATCCTTCTGGCCAAATTTGTCCATCAACTTTTGGGTGAAATCTAGATATGATGTGATGCTAGCATGACCCAAGGTGACTAACCCATGGTACCACCACTCGTGGGCCTCACCCTCTGAATGCAAAGTAGCATACTTAATAGCCTCCGACTCCAACATAGGGTTGAGTTGGAGGTAAGTGTCCAACTTCTGAACCCATGACCTCGCTATGCATTTACTAGAACCATCAAATGAAGGAATAGAAAGTTTGTCCACCTTACGTTGCAAGTCCTAATTCTGAGGGACCCTATTATGATCTCTAGGCCTATTCCTGTATTTTATAGCACATAAATCCTGTAGGGTCATAGCAGCATGAACTCATTTCTAAGGGACTGGTATTCCCTGAAATAGTCTATGAATCCTTCACCCTGTGCTTGCTGCCTCTAATTACCATCTAGCTTTCCTTCCAAAAACTGAGGCATAAGAGGCCTAGAAGTCACTCTACTAGCTGTCCTAGTGTGACTATGTGCAGGTATATGTGTTTTACTTCCCTGTGCATTGTTTCCATCATTCCCATTGCCTCCATTATGACCATTTGTTCCTCCTGTACCATTATTACCAACGTTGTTTCTATCATTCATCAACTGAGTTGGGAGTTGAACTACCTATTGTTGACCTCTTGCAAGGTCATTAAGGATCTGTAATGTGCTACCCTTAGGTATTTCACATCTATCACCCATTTCACGTCTATCACCCATGATTTCTTCTTCTCATGAATCTGAAACAAATGGGTCAAATGCTTCTTCTCTTTCCCTTCTTCTCCTATATGTAATGTAGAACTGTTCTTCTGGATTTATAACATTTCATGCAACTGAAAAACCACTAAAAACTCTAAACACACAGGCTGGCAGGAAAACCAAATATGATAGCACTATAAAATACCCTTCCTGGATGTATGAAGTTTTTGCGATTTGTTTAGTTTGATAGATGTTCCATTTTATCAAACTCTTCACCTTACTTTACATAAATGTAAATCAATGATAACCAAAATGTAATGCAGATTCAAGTCTGATATAAATTTCTTGCTTCATTCCATTCATAACAGCATGACATTCACTATTTCATTCGTAGCAATAAGGCAATAGTCTAATACAAGTTTAATTTGAGTAATTTTGAGAGACTACTAATATATTTTGATTGCTCAAAATGATACAACAGTGAGAGCTCAATGGATACAATATTCAGATTATTAGCAGCAATTACAATGTATAATAGCAATGAGCAGATTACAAATATGCTATTATAGACCAATCTGAGTTACAGTCATACATTCCTCACAACTTCATATTAACCATGACTGATACAAAGATAATACATAGGTTTGATGTAGCATTTAAACTTTCTAATCAGCAATATCACTAATATTCAAGATACATTGATACCTTAACTTGGACATACACTTGCCAAGGACTAAAAGAAGTCGAGCTTGCTCAGAAACTACTCAGAATGAATAAACAACACATCAATGGTCTGAAACACCCGCCATGACTGGTATATGGTGCACCTAGGGTTTAAAGGTACAGGAAAGCTCATGCCAAGAACAAATATGAGTTGCAGCTGCTAAAAGAAATTTTTTTGAGTGTTGTGTGGAACATGTCTAGGTTGCAAATGCTTCCACGACCCTTCCAGTGGCTGAGAACACCCTTAAACCACCATGTGAAGTTGCTACTGGTAAAATATGATGCCCAAACTGTTGCACTTAGCTCATAAATAGTCATGCCAGCCCTTGAATTGCTCAAACGCCTTGTTGTAGGGTTCACACGATAGCACACAGGGGTTTTCACTTGTTAACAGCACTTGCGACTCCCTTAATGAGGCTCATGACCAGATATGTCCCTCTTTTACTCTCAAACCTATTAATATCAGACACCTAAGGTCTGTATAGTTCCACGACCCCCTTCACAAACTCGCCCATCATTGGATAATCAAAGAACAACTCAAAAATTAAGTATGGCAACTAGTAGAAAGGTACAAACCCTTCAGAATCTGATTAACAATATTTGTTCCAAACTGTAGCAAAGATATATTGATGTCTCCTCAATTTTGTCTCCATAGGAGACTCACAAAATTGCTCCAATTGCCCAAGTAGAAGGCCTAAATGATCTCCAAGAACCAGCTAGGGTGGAATTGTTTTGACCACCGAAATTTGATGCCCTAGGGTTTTCTTGTCCCCCAAGACCAAAAAGCTTCTAGAGCTCTCCAAAGTGAAAAGTGAGAAATAAACCAAGCATAGTGAAAATGAGCCTCCAAATCCCTTTCTATATTTCTCACTTTAATTTCCCACTCAAATAATAATAAAGTGACTTTATTAAGTTACCTTTAAATATTTATCCAAAAGTCACTTTCTAACATATTTAATTAATCACTTAACATTACCTTTTTAATTTTCACTTTTCCCACCAAGTAATATTAAATAATTAAATAAATGAATTCCCTTATTCCACCTTTAGCCTATGGGAATTAAATAGGCTAAAATAACCTCCTGGGTGATTATAGAGAAGGGGACATTACATCAACTCTTTGAAGTTCTTTAGTGCACAAAATTATATTTCCAATGGAATATCCGTAAGAGGAATAAGTTCATGGAGGCAAGGGAGTGTAAGAGTGAGAACTAGAAATTAAATTTTCTTTTTAGAAATAAAATTTGCCAGTGACTGAATGACTGTGAGTGAGAAGAATGATGTATATTCCCTATCTGAGATTTTTGGCTGAAAGAAGGGAGGAAGTTGAGCATCTCCCACTTCTGGCTAATTTTCCTTACACTGAGGTTTTCAGAATAAAATGTGTCAATTGTCTTTTGTTTCTTTGATTATTTCATGCAAGTATAGTATAGTTTCATTTCCAGCAATTTCAGAAAATCAATTGCATTTAAATCTCCCATTTTGAGTTACACTTCAAGTAGAACAATATACACAACTACAGTATTGTTTCATTTCCAGAAATTTAAAAACACTAATTGCATTCAAATCTCCCATTTTGAATTATACTTCAAGTAGGACAGTATACACATCTTCTAGAAAAGTATTGAATCTTGAGAGATAATAGATTAGCATGGTATTTCTGGAGTATGATATTTGTTGAAACTTGAAATCCTTGACCCTGCTAGACTTCATTACTTCTTCACAGATATCTTATTATTTTGTTTTCCCCACTTCTATTAGCTTACCGAATATTTCAAAATTATCCTACATAGTTCAAAAATAACAGCAGAAAGAAGACATTTGTGTGGGCTACGGTTGCAGTTAAAAAAAAAAAAAGAGAATGGGAATATTGTTGTACAGTCTTGTATTGCCTAATTAATAGATGAAATAGAATGTCCCAATTATAGTATTATACAACATAACTTGGCTGTAATAACCTCCCTGATTAATACTAATTTTTTTCATTAAACGTCAAGAATCAATTTAATTGACCATGCGATCTTTATCCACTAGACATGTTAGATTGATAATCTTATCATCCATAGTCATGGCATCAACTCTATGATGTTATCCTAAATACTTGCACTAAATATGGTAAGCTTCCAAAAAATATTGGGGTCATCCCTAGACCTAGATCTTTATCTCGAGGGTTCATTCATATTGACCCTGCCTAGGTATCCCTTTTGGGAATTAGAGGCTCCATACTTTGCACATTAATAATAAAGAGATTTCATCCTCTCCTTTGATATGAGATCTTTGATCTCACTTTTGATTCACAACCATTAATTGATCTTAAGCTTCCAATTCAATCCATTTATAAACACAACCATATTAAAAAATAATAATAAAGACATTGTATTCTGACTACACACTCAACTATGGTACAATTGTCATGTCCCAAAATTGTAAGACATGAAAATGCAAATCAATAAATAAATCATAATCACAAAACACATTTTAGTGTGAAATATAAATAACTAGATAAATAAATATCAAAAATGTAATGGCAATCTAAATATTATTATCAAGAATATTATAATTATAATACATTTATTATAATAAACAAGACAATTAATATTAGTACATTATAAATATCATAATAATAGAGATTTTACAAGAAAAAAATATTACAAAATAATATTAATAAAATATTATTATAATTATAGTCATAAATATTATAATACATATAAAACCACTAGTTTAAGAATAAATATTAAGAAATTATATTTATATATTGAAGATGTAATGCTGCGATTATTAGTGAAAAAAAAGGATTAATTATAAAAACAGCAGTTTGAAAAAAATAAAAAAAATAAATAAATAAAAGTGGTTTAAAATAATAATGAAGGTTTAAATAAATGTTTGTGTCTTTTCATAAGGACATCACTCTTGAAAAGATGTATCCTTTAGCATAAATATAAAAAGACATTGAATGTAAGAATCATAAATAAGGAAAGGAATCAATTAGAAATCTGCATAAAGTTGGAAATGAAATAAACTATGGGAGATTTATTTGATTAAGTGTTATCGTCAAGAATATATTTGGGAAAGTAAGTTTTATATATATATATAGGAAGTGATTATTGGAAGATTAAAATTAATTAGAAATAATTATATATATTTGTACACGATCATTGCAATAATGATGCTTGCAGCAATTATTGAGCCTTATAAGTAATTACGGTCATAATATAAAAATGGATAGATTAATATTTATGATCAATCAAATGTAAGATTGAAGGAAGGCGACTAAGGAATTAAGAATCATGGGAAGACACAACAGTTAAGGTGATGTATTCACTTAGCAATAATATTTAGCATATTTTGAATATAAGAACTAGATATTGTTAATTTGATTATTGATATAATGCCATCCTTTAATCTTATCATAATGAGAATTATCATAGAAAATGATGAACTTAAAGAACCATTGGTAAATGAAAATATATTTGATTATAGGCATGAAATAAATCTTGGATGAATGCAAATATATCCGATTGTTTAAAGATTGTCTACTATGTGCTTGTAAACCTATTAGGATGGACGAAACATGGGTGAAGTTGGATTGCCTAAAAACCCCACTTTCAGCCCCTTAGGCCCTAGACAAGGGATTGGGCTTTGCAGCCCCTTAGGCTCTTAACAAGGGATTGGGATTTGCAGCCCCTTAGGCCCTTGACTAGGGATTGGGTTATAGAAAGATGGGGGTCCCACCTAGGTCTCTGCCCCTTAGGCCCAAGATACGGGATTGGGCAAGAGAAGGTGGTAGGCCTTAGGTCACTTGGACTCTATGGTTCCTCTCCCCTAATAGGACGAGTGTCTTCTGAGGTGTTACCATGAGTGGAGTATGCAGGTACTAAGCCCTAGGCAAGAAGGATTGTGATGGACAACCTCTTGAGTTTACATGAGGGCTTCAGGGCGGATCCACCTATGGCACTCCTCTTATGTCTTCATTAATTGATTTATGTTTATGAGTATATAGTGGATATCTAGATATTATTGCTAACAAATATGTGTATGTGGAAATGTTTTTAAATTGGTGAATGCAGATTTCAATCTAGGATTATTTCATTAGAGAAACACATTCCTTTTGGAAAGAAGAAACCCTAGACCTAATCAACAATCGAATTCTAGGGCAAACAAGCAAATACAAGAGCAAGGCTAGGTAAGGGACATTACAGTGGTATCAGAGCATCTTTCCTGCCATCCTGTGCTTGCTTGAGCTACTTGCTTGCATGCTTGAGCTAGTTGCCTACTTGCTTGAGCTGGTTGCTTGCATGGTTAAGCTACTTGCTTGCCTACTTGCTTAAGTTGGTTGCTTGTATGATTGAGCTACTTGCTTGCCTACTTGAGCTAGTTGCCTACTTGCTTGAGTTGGTTGCTTGTATGCTTGAGCTACTTGCTTGCCTACTTGAGGTATTTGCCTACTTGCTTGAGATGGTTGCTTGTATGCTTGAGCTACTTGCCTATGTGCTTGAGCTGCTTGAGGTACTTGCTTGTGTGTTTGAGCTACCCGCTTGCTTGCTTGAGCTAATTTCTTGTGTACTTAAGCTACTTGCTTGACTACTAGAGCTAGTTGCTTACTCGGCCTAGTTGCTTGTGTGCTTGAGCTACCTACTAGTCTACTTGAGCTAGTTGCTTGCTTGCTTGAGCTACTTGTTTGCCTGCTTGAGCTACTTTCCAGCATGTTTGAGCTAGTTGCTTGCTTACTTGAGCTATTTGCCTGTGTGCTTCAATTGGTTGCTTTCTTGAGCTACTTGTTTGCTTGTTTGAGCTACTTGTTTGTCTTCTTGAGCTAGTTGCCTACTTGATTGAGCTACTTGGTTATCTGCTTTAATGTCTAATTCAAATAGTTTTTATATTAATTCACAGAATCTAACTCATGGGGTTGAGAGTTATGGAGAAATAGTAGCACTTAAGAAAATTAGTAATACACTTACTTCAATAACCATCATGTGGGTTAGAACTTCAAACTCCTACCAAAGCTAACATCATTCACCACAATGAGCAACGCCTTAAATTACACATCTTAGATTATGATTGCTTGAGGGCAAGCAATCTT
>VDFB02101648.1:0-15057 GCA_007258455.2 Sequoia sempervirens
CCAAGATATCAACATTGCATATTTCATGTTCCATGCTTCTATTTCTTTATTTCATCATTTGGTTTAATTACCTAAAAGGGGTTTGACTTAGGAAAACCCCTATTCACTAACAATCAATAGTTTTTTCTTCTCTTGAATGTGTACTTATTGATTTATATGTTGAAGAGATCAAGTGGAGAACAATTTGGAAGCAAAATTGTCAAAGTTGTCAAATTGCAAAGTTGGCATTCATAGTGCAAGAACACGGAAAGAAGGATATAAAATTTGATATAGGTTTTTAGGAGTTGAAAAATGAGAATTTGAGAGTACAAGAATCAAGGAACAGAACATAAATCTTAGTATCAAAAACCCTAATAGGGACCCATTCGCCACTAAAGGCGAATGAGTCCTTTGTGCCCTAAAAATAGGCTTCTTGCAGCAAGGTACACATCATTTTGAGCTCTACCTCATAGTTGCTATAATAGTTAGGGTTAGTTTTGGGTTGTTATTTGCATCATATCACACACAAAATCACATGATTTAGGGTGAGAATTAGTGGTCTATCATTTTTATTTTGGTAAACCCTATTCTCCACCCTAATCATTAATGGTGAACTTGACCTATTGAATATTGTAACTTTTTTATTTTGAAGTCTTTCATTGCATCCTAGGTTAGATCTTGCATTCATTTGCATTTAACTTGCATTGAATTAGATCTCATTTAGGGTTTCTTTCTTTGCATTCAAATTTGCATCTCATTTAGGGTTTAGAATTGCATTGTTTTACATTTCTTAAATTTGAAAAATACAAAACCAAATTAGTCATCCTGCATACCACTTAGGTCTTATATAATTGGATTCAAAAATCAAAACAACATTTCATTTCAAGTTAGTTCTTTGCATTCCTCATTTTATTGTATTTTCACATTGCATTTTTGGAAAATCTAAATTGAAAGTTATTGTCTCAAACCTGGAACTAAAAGACATTATAGAAGCTTGAAAATCATTCAAAAATAGTTAAAAAAACCCTAATCAAGGACCCATTCACCTTTACTGGTGAATGAGTCCTTGATCAGATTGTGCCTAAACTTTCTAGCATCTGAAAAGCATTAAAAATTACTAAGAAATCAGCAAAAATAAAATACTTTACAACCATGTGATCCATTCACCCTTACTGGTGAATGAGTCCCTGTTAGATCCTGATCTACATTTTCTAGAAATTGAAATCTTAGTTTTAGGCTTGTGTTTGCTACTGTTACTTTCTTGTTTCAGTTTTCTAATTTTCAGCTTCATCAAATTTAATGCATCTAGCTTAATTTGCTTCATTTTAGTGCATTGTCAAAAATCAAAATTGTGTTGACAACATTTCATTTTCAATTTATTACATTGTGTAGAATCCAAAAATTATATTTCATTCTAGGTCATTACATTGCCCTTTTCCATTTAGGGTTTTCACACTAGGTTTGTAAAACTTGTATGAGCTTTACAACTTGGTGTCCAATTAGCAATACAATTGTAAGATGTAGTTTGAGGCTCATGTCATCCCACAACATCTCACTCTTCGTGGATCTTGGGTTTTCTAACTCTCTCTCCAATAGTGTTGATAATCAACCCTCCATGGCTCATAGTTTGCATACTTCATTTCCCATGACTTCACCTCCTACAACCAATGTGCTTAATGTTAACAACACCATCCCTACCATAACCACTTGTACTCAAAATTTGGGGTCTACCCAAAGCCAATGTGGAATTCCAATTCCATCTTCTATGATACCAATGTCCATTCCTACATACACTAGTACTCGACCTACAACAACCTTTCAACCTACAACAACCTTTCAACCTACCACAACCCTTCAACCTACAACAACCCTTAAACCAACCACAACAACCATACCCACTCGCACTGTGTACACTTCCTTAGGTATTCCCGTAGGAAACCCTTCTAGTTTTGTCCAAACGAACACAATAACTCCTCAACAATCCACCTTCACCAACCTATAATTCACTAGCCCTCTGCATACATACACCACTCCACCTTATTCCCCTCAACCTTATAATCAAATTGACCCTCTCCTTAACTCACTAAATTGCAAACTATGGCATCCCTTCAACAACAAGTTGCAACTTTACAACAAAACAACAACAGTCAACCTTTGCAATACATTAAATCCAATCCGCTATCTTTGGACATATTAAAAGCACAAATGCCACAAGGTATTCAAGTTCTTCGATTTGAGAAATATGGTGGAAAAGGAGATCCCATTAGCCATGTTTATACTTTTACAACCTTGTTTAGTGATTTCATCTTTGAAGATAAACTATTGGCTAAGCTCTTTCCTAGGTTCTTCAAGGATACTACTTTAGAGTGGTTCTCTTCTTTACCGAATAATTCAATCGATTCATTCAATGAACTTGTTGATACCTTTTACAACCACTTCCATATCCATATGGGTCCTAAGATGACCCTTGCTAATTTAATGACATGCAAATAAAAAGAGGATGAGAAAGTGATCAATTTCATAGCAAGATACCAAACACTTTATTCATAAGTAAACATTAAGATTCTTGGCACCAATCTTCAATGAATTTTCATCACCATCCTAAAAGTAAACTCAGAAACTTGGGAAATGTTTTTGAAAAGGGAAAAATAGGTTTTACAAGGACAGAAACCACAAAGTTTAAACAAACAAAGATAAAGAAAAAAAAGTCTGAACTTACAGACAGATGTCCCAAAAAGGAAACGACAACAAAAAAAGAGACGACAAGGTCAAAAAACGGACCGCCAAAAAGCCAGAAATAGCCACAACAGCACTAATCCAAGATGTTCATCAGCTCCTCAGCTTCCTTTTCAACTTCACTGATATCCTGTAATCCCTGCTTGAGGATTTGAACCATATGTGGAGAAGTAGGGGCCTTCCTCTTCATGTTAGCCCTGGTGCGAGTCGAAATCCCTTCAACAACAACATTGCTACAACCTCTGTCTGCATCCAAGTCCACGACCAGCGATCCCTTTTGATTTTTTTCCAACTTTTCCACCATAGCATTAATGATAATGGTGTTGTGACTGGCAATTTTATGATTATGCGCCATAGTGGCCCTGATATTTTGTCATATCTTGGACATATTGCTCTCCAGCCTAGTCAATCTTTCCTCCTGCAACTGTTGTCTTTTCTCCATTAAGGGGGTGTCCTGCCCATCAATCTCATTACGGCCCCAGCTAACCTTCTGCTCCAACTCCATTACTCTATTGCTGAGATCTCTATTACGGCCATTCAAATCACAAACTTCCTTCTCAGCCCACTTAAGAATAGTGAAAAGGCCATTAGTACTTTTTTCCACCACACTCATAATGTCCTCAAGCCTGAAGTTACTCAGGGAAGAACTAATTTCATCTAGATTCAAAGATCTTTTAGGGGTATTAACAAATCATCCAGATGCAGGGGCACTAGGGGCCGATTCTTTACTATCCATAGGTTTATAAAAATGAATTTCCAGAGAATTCTCAGAGTACGAAACCAATTTCATAACCGAGGTTCCTTTAAACCTAGAGACCAACCCCAGGGTAGGGAAACCAGGTGAAGGCTGGGGATTAAGACAAGAGGGTGGAGCGGAACCTGGGATAGGGCAACTAGGAGAAGGCTGGGGATTAAGATAAGACGGCGGAGCAGAATCCACAAGGATGTTCTGACAAGAAAGGGACTAGGGAGCAATGGTTTTAGAATCAACAAAAACAAAAGCAAGAGGGGTTAGAGGATCGTTCTCCCTGCTACTTTCCATATCCTCATCATCCAAATCCCCAACAGCAACATTTTTAGGCAAAGCGGGTAAATTTTGGAAATGCTCAAAGATGACCCTGACAAGACCAGGGTGAATAATAGAAATCTGCCTAGGGTTTCTTTCAACTTTTTCAAGGCAATTCTTTAGAGAAGAGAACAAATAAAAAGGCAAAGAGATATGAACCTTGTGATGAAAGTGGTTCAAAATGGCAAAGTGATAACCATATGCCCTGGTGAAGCGCCCATCAACCGTGATGTACTCCATAATGACTCTCAAAACTTTCCTCCATATAGATTTAATGGACTCCACATCAAAGTAGCTATTGGCAACCTTAACCAACTTAGCCTTCTCCTTATCTCTTTTTGGGAATCTGATAACCGCTTCATCAGAGAACCAGTGGTCTCGATAAAATTTCACACCCTTAATCGAAAGGCTAGTAATCTCACCAATGAGATGCTCATTCAACTTAACACTCCTGCCAAACAACACAATCTCACCATTTTTCCAGTTTTTGGCGAAATAGTTCAGCATCTTCTCATCAGTACCATGGAGCTTTTCCAAAAATGGAACTAATCCTACCTTCTCAATTTTTCCCCAAGCTTTAACATTCTTTCTATGCTCTTGAAAGCAACTCGGCTTAATATTCCCATCCTTTACACAGTTATGTACAGCCCTTCATAATTATCAAAGTTTGACTTGTGGTTGCGATGTGAAAAAACCCCTTGGTCATCCTGAATAGTCCAAATCCAAAACTCAAAATAGTTATCAACCTTTCAAGATGCAAAATAAGAGATTTTTATAATTGAATTCCCCTCAAACAATTCAGCAAACTAATAACCAAGTGGTTTCTATAAAGACAACAAATTATTTTGGGGATAGGGATAAAGAGTTCACTCCTTTACTGGATACCCATCACAATATCATGTTGCAACTTATTAAAATGAACAAGCTCACCTTACCTCATGTTAGAGAGCATGATCCTAATATACCATTACCCAAAGGCTTTCAATGAAATGCTTATTGTCATTATCATCAACAAAATGTACATGGTACAAAATACTATAAGCATCTTAAACATCTTGTGCAAGACCTTATTGATTCTAATCACTTACAAATTGAAGGTTTGAATGATCAAGGTAATAAGTTTGTAGCCTCCCTAACCAAAATTTAAAAATCTTTACAAGTCCCATGCCCAAGCACACTATTTCATTTGTCAAAGCTAGTGAAACAAAGAATGATGTGATGAAGGTTTACACAGATGATGAGAACATACAAGATATCAATGAAGAACAAGTGATTGAAACGGTAGCATTTATCGAAGCTAGACCTCATAAGGAATTGACTAAAAATCTTCTTGACATTTCTTTCTCACAAAATGACATACTTAAACATGTACCTAATGGTCCTCTTTACATAGTTGTTCAAATCAATGATAATCTCACTAATGGGATATTGATTGATCTCGTATGTGGAGAGAATGTGGTCACTGAAGAATTCTTATATGTGAATGAACTATATGAAGATACATATGACAAATTGAAAGCATGGATCAAATGCATAATGTTTTTTCTTGTCCTACGATTGGCTTGATAAATGTACCTTTAAAAGTTGGACCAAAAAAATTAACTCTCATTCACCATCATTCAACAATCAAACCAATTTCATGTGAAGCTAGGCTATCCATGGCTTTTCTCCATGAATGCCATCCCCTCAATTGTGCATAAATGTCTAAAGCTTCCATTTGGCAATGATATCTTTACTTGCAGCATAGTGGAATTAATCTTGCGTCAGCCCGAGATAACTTTTATTTAGATTTATTTTGGCCTGAGCCTATGGAACCTATTAAAACTTGTGAGGACTTATTTTTTAAATCATATCAAAAGTTCAAGGCAAAGAAAATGGTTGAATTATCTCTTCAAAATTTGCCTCAACCTATGACTGAAACACCTAACCTTGATGAAGCAATTATTAAACCGAAAGCCCTTTTGAACATCCAAGAACAACCTATAGCAATTCTTCCTATCATTTCCTACAAGAGACCATGAGATAACAAAAACAATCACATTGTCCCTCCTAAAATCAAAAAAAATTACAAAGTTAAAGAGAAAGCAATCAAGAACAACCTCATGTTGTTTCTTCCATTCCTCCCAAGAAAGAGAAGGAACCTATGATTGACAAACTCACTCTTACACAAAAAAAAAATTGACAATAGATTAAAGCGAAATAAAAGTTCTAGAGAGTGTAGGTGTAGATATTGTGCTATTGCTCATAAGTTACAAACTCAAGAAGAAAATAATATAGAAATTAAATTTGAATTGACTTGAAGCAAAGCATGATGATCCTATACACTTGCCACAACATAAACAAGAAAATTCCATGGACATTGTCATTCTACTTACCGTTGTGATAAATTTAGATGATGACATTGATATTCCAAAGATTGGTGAAGAAGTGCATGATGAATTGAACACATTGTTTTCTTCTTCTATGAACTTAAATGAAAAATATCCTAAAAAGAGTGTTGAACTTGGTGCTTCCCCTAGTTCGGCACTTTCTCTTGTCCCTTTGGCTAGTTGTTCCACCTTTCATTTATACAAAACGAGATTGGGATACAAACAACCTACTTTAGGTTGACTCACATGTGCCTTACTAGTCTTTTTCTTTTTCATGTTTCTTTATGTGATTTCATGTGCGTAATGTGATCCCTTGTGATGTTTCATTTGGTGTATCTCTCTCTTTGTGACATTCCTCAATATGTAGCTACTTTCTTCTCTATGTCATAAGCATTTTTTATTTGTCTTGCTTTTTCCTTTTTACAATAACCCATCCTAAATTATTACTTAATTAACATTACTATAAATGCCACATGAATATATTTCAAATCAAAAAGACATAAATAGCGGTTAAAGTCATTCATAGCTACACATGTCCATTTAAAATGAGTCAACAATTCATATATTCACTTACAAAGTCAAATTACAATATCAGGTTTGACTTGGATCCTAAGGACACAAAGTCATCACATTGTACACTTTACATCAAATACATGAATGTATTACATCAAGTTACATCTTAGACTAAAATAATCTTGTGAACAACTAAGGTTCCTCTTGATGCTCACCTCCATTGGTGGACAAGAACATGGTTAATATGCTTTACTACCCAACCACAAAGCTTACGCTTCCTTAGAATTCTTCTAGCTTGAAGAATACCTAACCCTATAAGGAAATTTTGGCAAGAGAACAATCTACAAGGTGGAATCTGGTGTGTTCCCATATATCAACATTCAATTTCTATGTACAATTTAGAAAATAAAATGCAAGATCTATGCTAGGAATGGCAGAGAGTGATATCACAGAGTTCATACATACAAAATGAACTATATTGCTTGGCCAATCATATTAAATGTGTTGCAACAATAGAAAAAAATAGGTTCTGGTAAAGCAAACCTATACTCTCTGATCTCCATTTTGGCTCCTATCCTGAAAGGTAAATTTCTACAATACATTTCATAAAAGTTGTCTACCCTCTAGCAGCATCTACCCTAAGGTGCTCTAGTCTACTAAGGTATCATTGTTATGTTCAAGTATTAGAGTATTCTTCTCACATATGTCTACGAAAAAGAAGAATTAGATTACTAATTTACTCTATAAATAGAAATTAGATACATGGTTCAAATAGAGTAATTCAACAATCAGTCATATGATTCTCATGACTCATCTTTACTTTTCAACATGAGCATTATCCATTTTAAAATGAATTAAGAATAAAAGAAGGTATGTCACAAGTATGTGTATATACATAGACTTATGTGCATACACATATATGTGCCTACTTAAGTTTTTGGTTTATGCATACATTCTGAAATAAACAATTAAATCAGATTTCCATCATTAAATAATATTCCATTTGACATTTCTTTTTTCAAAATAAAGAATCTAGAACAAGTCTATATTAATAGTTTCACACATACTACATTGTTTCTTTTGCATTCTCACAAAACTGTGATACTCTAGCATTGTTGTTTACTTAAGAACATTCATCATTTTTAACAGAACTTGTACTGTTTCCTACTAAACAGTTACAAACAAGCTGTTTCATAGAGAAGGCTCAGAATTTACAACTAATCCATGTTGTTCCATACTAAAAAATTACATTTTATGACAAACAATGTCATTTCCAATAGAACATTCACTATTTACAATTACTCATTACTATTTCAAGTTGTTCAGATGCTAAATGATAACATTACAATTTAATGTTCATTGTTTTAAATAGATGGGATTATCTTACAATGAACATATAATGAATAATGATGTTTTTCCAGTAACAAATATTGTCTACAGCTAACTCATCTATCAAGATCACAGCAAGCCAATAAGATTTAACTAACAAATCAAACTATCCCAGCTTCATACATGAAAGAAGAATTCCCATTATTCATATCTTTGAACACTTATTATTCCTGAAATTCAATGTGCAACTTTTTATAACTTAAATGATTCTAAGATCAACATGCTCATCGATATAGATCTTGAAAAAGTATTTCACTTATGAGACAAGACAGAATTTTTAGGGTTCTAAGTAGAACTCGTGCCTTTTCAAAATTACAAACAAAACATTCATTGGTTGATCTAGAATCAACTATTCTTATAGGCTTGATGCATTTATTTCATAGTAACAAGGTTCATATATGGGTTTGCCCTTAAAGGCATGTTTGTTTTATACCACACATAATCGACATGCATACTCATATAAATCATAGTGTGCACATGAAAAAAGTAACCCTTCTACTTTTTTGCATGTTCAGGCCCTCATAGTGGTTTTGGCTTGATTTTTCCTAGATTTAATGTTGCAATGTGGCCAACACATTCATATTAGGTCTTGGACCCTTAATCATTAAGAATTCTAGGATGTCTTGTAAAAGTGTTGTGAAGTGTTGTAACCCACTTTCACACTTTTCTAGGACCCTTTCATTATAATTCACCTAAATAACCCCTTTTTATTAGTTACCAAGTCTTATTTCAAAGTGTTGTATAGAATTGTCAACAAAATCCTCACACTTTTCTAGGCATCATTAATAATTCAACCCTTTCTTATGTTTAAATAACCCCTTAATGCACTTTCAACCATACTTAAGTGTTTTTTTGAGATATTTCCATTAAACCTCATTAAATACACTTCAATCCCCAACACTCATTAAAATTGCCTTGGTGGGACCAAGTCGCCACTTGGCACAAAAATAAAAATAATTTTAATTTTCTGGTGAGATTTTATTCTCTTACCCTTGAGGTCAGCTTGTGATGTGTTATTTTTGGGAAATATTAGAAAATCAAGTATAAATAAAGGGTTTTTCCTCTCATTTCACCCCAATTCATTATTCAAGCAATCGATTTATTTACTTGATCATTCTCAAGCATTCAAGGTATTATCAAGCATCCATTAGAGCATCTTGTTGCATATCTTTAGATTTCAACATCAAGGGTTTGGTGAGTTTATCACCTTGCATGTTGTTCATTCATCATTCTCTCTTTATTTCATTTCATTTTCTATGGTTTGATTACCAAATTGGGGTTTGACCAAGGCAAGCCCCTATTCTCTGACCCTTAACCCTTTTTCCCCTTTTTGCATGTGTGTTTTGCAGGTCTTGTATGCATATTTGTCAAAGAGAAAGGTGTTAAAAGTGGTCAACAATCCATCAAATTCATTCAAGTCAAAAGCCCTAATTAGGCTTGGAGAACTCTTTTAGCCCATTTCTATAAAATCCAAATAGGACACCTGTTAGGAATGGAAATGTAGATGAAGATCTGATTCTACCCAATTTCCCAAGATTCTCAGGTGGACTAAGTTTCCATCTGTGGTGGATTAGTCCCACTGCCAGGCCTAAAAAGCGATTTTTACATTTTTGAGTACCCATTTGGCAAAAACCTGTTTCAACAAAATCTCCTTGAAATGGGACTAATTCACCAACTTGGCATAAGCATCTCAATTGGCTTCAACAAAAATCCATAGGATTCTAGAGCCTCTCTACATCACTTTTCATTTTCCAGGTGCACCTCTCCATTCTTTTTTATTTTTTTTATTGTTTTTTTGTATTCTTAGGTCATTTTGCATACATCACTATGTTTTCAAACAATTTTTATTCTTATGTTTTGCATTAATAAATCATTCCTTTTATCAGTTTATTGCATTTAGACATTGCATCTAGGCATATTACATCCATCCTTGAATTGATTTTGAATGTAGGCATTGCCCATTTTGGCCCATCTTTCTCCTTTTAGGTGAAAAACCCTAGAAGTGCTAGAAAGCCCTTGGAAGCCAAAATCTTTGTTTACACATAGTTACAAGGAAACAACCCGTCAATCATATAGATCGAACCCTACTTGGGTTTAATGAATCTTAACTAAGATTTCACCACCATTCCTACTGAACCATATTGACATTATAATACATATAACACATTCTCAAGAATTTTTTTAAGCCCCTTACCATTATTGGCCCAATCAATAAAGAGAAAATGATACATTCGAAAAGAAGACACAAGGTATTATACCCTTTCCATACTATCGATAATCGATCCTCTACAATATTAAGCATACACAAATACACAGTTGAATTGGAATAAAATTCTAATAGCCATTGAATGGCTAGCACCATAGTGTAAGTTTAAGGGATAGTCACATCTTAATCACTCTAAGCCTCGGCCTAGCTCTGTGAGCTAGCTAATAAAGCACTAACTTAATTAATACTCATACAAGGTTGGCCATTGGTCGTGTGACCCAAAAAAAATGATCTTCACCAACACAATACTTAGCTCAAGGTTGTGGTAACTCAACAGAAAATTTACATTTTACTATGCTAATGAATCATTCGACAGAATGGAAGAATACAATTTGCATGTTGAGGAAAAATGCTAATAGAAAAATTAAACTTCTTTCTAAAAGAAATCGGTTTACCTTATAAATCAATCTTTTGCAAAACTTTCCTCTGATTTCCCACTTCCATGAGATCTTCCCTACTTTTGCCTTCAAGCCAAACAATTCAATTTGTTGTGCTTTTTCCCTAGGGTTATGAATTTAAAATGGAAATAATGCTTTTTGCATATGGTTTGGCATTGCCAATATGGCATTATTAACATAGCTTTTGGCTACTATCTTGGTTCGAATATTTCCATAGTTTTTATGGCAGACCACGTCCTTCATGGGATGCCTTCATGATTTTCATTTGATTTTCAAATAGATCGATATGGATATTATCAGTTATCGAATTCAATTTTTAAAAGAATATAAGTATGTATATGTATATATGTATATATATATTTATATGTATTTATATGAGATTCATTCACATTTACTATATTCTCCATTATTTTATAATATATATATGTATGTATTCACATTTACACACATACATGTATATATATGTGTAGATTGTTTGCTTGAAGGATTTTATGAGTTTCATATGTTATCACTAAATAAAATAAGAACTTTATTTCACTTCAAGCATCCATATATAATTTCCACATAATGAAACTCTTTTTTTTTAATTCATAGTCTAAAATACATACTTTCATTTTCTTCAAAACACAAAGTTTAGGTAGACAATTTAATCTACAAGCCATTCATTTTCAATCATTGAAACAATACAAGTCATGTAATTACATCCTTCTATATATGAAAAATAGTTCAAATGCAAGTCATCATGCCATTTGTAGTGTGCACCTATATTTCAACTTGCTTACCATTCGATCTAGCTAAACAATCCTACTTCTATTGTGCTCTTGTACTTCAACCTATCACCCTGCAACTACATAGACTTGCACTTGCAAAATTTATCAGTACGTTCAATTCTTGATAACATATAAGATAGTTTCAAAATTTTGCATAGTCAACATCAATCAACTTCTTTCAATCTATTTTTCAAAAATTCAAAAATTTCCATTTAATTTATATATTGAACTTCTTCAATAATTCAATTTACCATATTATAATAAATATGCAATAAAATTGGGTTATGAAACCCTTCCCCTCTTGGAAAAGACATTGTCTCGATGTCTAGTAAATCAGGAAAAAAAGAACATTATGTCAAATTTGAGCATACATGTCTATTTCAACATCACTGCAATTTGTATATGTCTATTTCAACATCACATCAAATTATATGTCTATTTCAACATCATATAAAATTATATATGTCTATTTCAACATCTTATCAAATTACATATGTCTATTTCAACATCACATCAAAATTAAAGCATGGAACATCATAGTATCTCAATCCAAAAAAATTCAAGAAAAATTGTTGTAGTCTCTTTCTCAAGAAAACAAATGTGGAAAGGAGCGTTTTATTTCTTCCACATTATCCCAAGTAGCCCTATCTTTTAAGTTGGTCCCTTGGACCTTAAACTGAGCAATATATTTTCTCTGCAACTTAACATTGCATCTATCTAGGATTCTAATGGGATCTACTAGCACCACTCCTAGATCATGTACCTGCAAGGATTTCAAATCAAGCACATGAGTCACATTAGGACGATATGGCTTAAGCAAGGAAACATGAAACACATTATGAATTCAAGCCAGAGTAGGTGGTAGAGCTAGTCTATAAACAACTGGGTTAATCGCTTCCAAGACTTCAAATGGTCCCACATATCTTGGGGCCAACTTGGAAGACTTTCCAAAAGAAATAGAAATTTTATGAGGTTTAACTCTCAAGAAAACTTTGTCCCTAGTTGTGAATTGTCTAAGAGTTTGATTCTTATTGGCATAACTCTTATGTTGGTATGTTTCCTCCTTCATTATGCTCCATGTGATACCACTCATTTGTTCTTCCGTTCCATAGAATTTCGAGATCCTACTAGATCAGCAACCTCCAATTTATCCCAAAGCGATAGGGTTTGACGCCACCATATAGGAAGCTTCCAAGCGGTTTCTATACCTAGGGATGTGATAAAAAGAGTTTTATGCGAAAGAACTCTACAAGAAAATATTCTTCCCACCTATTGTTTGGTCCATACAATACGTTGGAGGGAGGTATTCCTTTCACCAGATTGGCCTCTTTGCTCCCATCAATGCAGGATGATAAGGCATTAAAATTCATTTTTATTCCCTATTGTGAAAACTTAGGGTCATCCAAACCTTGGTCATCTGCCCCTATTAAAATGATGAATATAACACTTTCTAGTGCAGCAGAACTCTCCTGAAAACTTCTGTAAGGATAACAAATAATCTCAAGGTTTCACGGAATGATTTTCAACCAGTCAACTTATCAATCTTGACCGAGAATATTATAGCCTTTCTTGTTCAGCGATAACCACATGCAAAATCCTGTAATGATCACTGCCATTTGCTCCACCGGGTATATCGCAGAACTACAATAACCCAACTAGTGTTGCATAACAGGCCTTGACTGTTTGGCACTCTAAACATCATAAGCTCACAGTGTTGTTCATCCTTCTTAGGGTTGATCCAAAATATGGTCTTCAACTCTACCAATCATCTTGGAATACTTAGGGTGTCCCAGTAAAGTGCATTCTGAATTCTCCAACTTTCTCAACTCTCCGAGGTTGAGGAATAGCAGTATTCTCGATGTCAAAGATACCATGTTTGATCTCTACTTCCATCCAAGTATCGAAGATCTAAGGATTTATAGGGGTACTCTTCCACTCTCCTCATAGTGCTCTCACAGGATACTAATCACCCTATTATATAAGAACAGACCTTGTTGAGATCATGGCCCACCAAATTGTTGTTAATGAAGCTAGACAATAGAAATTCAGATGGGTTGTCATAATTAAAACTTAAAACTTTAACACATATCAATTCCATGACCACATTATTATGTTATTAATTATGAGCATGAAACACAAATAACAAAAAGTAAATCAACACAGTGAACACCAAAATTTTACGTGGAAAACCCAATGAGGGAAAAACCACGGTGAGGGTTAACTCACATTATAAAGAGATTATAAAACCTAATACAAAGGCCCACTGCCAAGGGCTCACTGTCGAGAAGAGGACTCACTATCCAAATACAAAGGCTCACTGCCTACAGAAAGGACTCGCTATCCAATAGGGAGGCTCACTGCCTATAGATACAAAAGAGAACACAAGTTCCACCACAACAATTAACACACATCCATAGCCTTGAATAAAGGATTGCAGAAACCTTTAGCTCACTACCTTCAGGAATCTAGCACAATGAAGAACTGTTGCCTCAACACACTTTCAAACACTTATGCTCTTATAATTTGTGGCTTACTTTGTCACTTTGCATCACACTATCATGCAAATCTTCACAATTCAGCTTGCATTTATACCATCTCCAACCTTAGAACCTTTCTCCAAGGTCGGCCACAAAAACTTTATTTCATAAATTCAAATTAGGTCGGTAACTCAACATTCCCATGGTGGAAAGGAATGAGTGTGGACCAATAAAACATTTAACCAAGACCAAAAATAAAATTTATTGGATCAACCACACACTTCCTTAATTAAATTGTATTCTTTGAATGAAGTGTAAACACAAGGTCGGCCAAACCTAATGAAAAGACAAATGAACATTGATGTACACACTTTCCAATGAGAAGATGAAAAGTGGATGCTAAAACACGCTTCATTATGCATGAGAAATCATCTTAGAATCCTTCAAATACATCTACAGCAAGTGCAACAAACTTCAAACATTGAACACCTTCCACCAGTCCATCTGGACTATGAAAACACACATAGCAACACTGAAACAAGACTTCTAGACCACCAAACCTCAACCTTCTTTGCTAGAACCTAGAAAGCACATTCACAAGACATATCCTAGATCTGCAAGATCTAAAAAAAAAATAGCGGAGGACTGCAGAGTAGAAACATTTCTCCCAGTCCACAGAAGACCAACTCTGCCAAAACAATTCACACACTAGTGAACGTAACTTCCACATACCATCAAACCAAAAAGCTAAAACTCTAGAGATATCACCACTAGACCATCATTATCAAACCTTCAAATCTGTACAAGCATAGGATCAACACATGAAAAATGCAGAGCACATACCGGAGCATATTCTGAACACACTCAACATTCTGACTTCTCTTCTTTATTAATTTTCTCAAAAGTACTTGGAAACACACCAATTCAACACATCTGCAATGACATAAAGATAGCTCCAAGTACTCACATCATCTCAGCAACATTAACTATACATGTATAATCTGCAACATACTAAACTTTGTTGACATCAATGACAACACCACCAAACTAGCTCATACTTGCAACAATCTCTCCCTTTATCATTGATGGAAACA